>BQNB010022833.1:0-54883 GCA_026074375.1 Tanacetum coccineum | reverse complement strand
CTTAAGACCAGATGCTAGATTAAAACAATCAAGAACATGGACTAAAGAATTAATATTTCCTTCATTCCATTTACCCACAAAAACCGCGTCGTCAGCGTAAAACATATGGGATAATGTTACCTCTTCACCAAGATGCAGCCCCTGGAACATACCTGCTTCAACGACCCTTTGGAACGAAAGATGTAAACTTTCCATGACTAAAATGAAGAGAGATGCCCTTTACCAAATTGGAATTCTTCCGTCGGTGACCCATTAATAAGAATAGAACCGCGCGAGGTCAAAAGACAAGCCTGAATCCATTTGCGCCACTTAACACCGAAACCAAATTTACATAGAACCTCATCCAAAAAATCCCACCTCACTGAATCATACGCTTTCTCGAAGTCTACCTTGAAAATTAAAGCTTGCTTCTTTTTAGCCTTACACCACTGAAGCACCTCGTTCAAAATGAAAGGACCATCGAGAATCTGTCTTTCCGCAATAAATGCAGATTGCACGTCACTAACAATGTCACTTAACACACCAACAAGGCGATTTGCCAAAATTTTAGAAATAATTTTGTACAAACTACCAACCAAGCTTATAGGTCTAAAGTATTTGACCATGTTAGCACCCGGAATTTTAGGGATTAAAGCTATAAAAGATGCATTATAGCCATTAGGAATCTCACCTTTAATAAAGAAGTACCTCACAGCATCACAGACGTCCTTTTCGATCAAATACCAAAATCTTCTATAGAAGTCAAAAGAGAATCCATCAGGGCTAGGAGCCTTATCCGTGCCACAATCCCACACCGCCTTCTTTATTTCTGCATTAGACACTTCACACTCTATATCTAATTGCTGATCAATAGATAACATATTCGGGAAACTCATCTGAAGCCTAACATAACTAGGACCAGGACAACAAAAACGTTTGCTAAAATGAGTATAAAACTCCCTCTTTACTTTCTCCGGATTTTCCACCCAAACACCATTTATCATAACGCCTCGAATGTTCCTGATGTTACGTTTTTTGTTAAGAGTATCGTGAAAAAAACTGGAGTTTTCATCTCCTTCTACTGCCCATCTAACTTTTGATCTTTGCGCCGTTTCAATCGACTTAAGTTTGTCAATGTCTTGAATCTTACTAAGAAGTTCCACCCTGCTCTTAGCGTCCTCTATCGTACCAAAGCCTTTATCAATACGCGAATCCACTACCTCAAGTTCTGAAATGAGATTCGTACTGGAATCACTCAAAACATTAGACTTGTTCCATACACGGATTACCTTTTTAAGATGTTTCAGTTTGTCCATCAAGTTACTGCATAGGGCATTAACTAATCAACATGCAATCCTTCACCCTTTCCACCACATTACAGAATCCTTTCATCTCGATCCAATGATGATAAAAACGAAATGGAGTTGGGCCGAAATCCACATTAGATTCTCGAAGTAAGATAGGACGATGATCCAAAAGAAATCTCTCCAAAGTGATCGCACTAACCTTTGGACATCCGTTCAAATAACTTTCTGAAACTAGAAATCTATCTAGCTTACTCATTTTGGATGCAGATTTGTGACACCATGTGAAAGAACTACCTCCTAAATTAACCTCCTCCAATCCAGAACTTCTGATAAAATTATTAAAAATAGAAGCACCATGAGCGTTGAAGACTGATCCGAACCTGTCAGACTTGAAGCGTACCTCATTGAAGTCTCCCATTAAACTACAATCTACCTCTCCCATTGCTGATATTCGAGTTTTGAAAGAAAAATCCCAAAGAGTTTGCTTTTCGCTGATCTCTTGCGAGCTTATACTGCTATCAATATAACTAAACTTGGCCCTGTTAAACGCCATAAAGACCTCTCACCATAGACACAATAGGTCTTGAGCAAGTAACCCTATGCTACATAATGAATAGTATCCCATATACATAGAATTCCTCCAGAATTTCCAACCGAATCACTCCTAGCGAATTCAAAATCCAAATTACCCCAGCACATACGAACACATAACAAATTCATATTTTCCATCTTCGTTTCTTGTAAAGCAAGAAAAATGACGCTTATTGGTTTGACAGCTACAACACCTTCACACCAATCCTATTTTTGGCCTTATGGGCTAGGCCTTGAATGTTAAGGGACAAAATATTCATCGAAGCACCTCCTCCACTCCTTGTGACCTTATAATTTCGGCCATATTAGATTTGCATCCCTCCATATTGTACCCCATGACTTGACCTACTTTCACCATTTCATCTAACATGTCCAAAATGGATCCACCTGTTCTTGGACCCTTGGAACTTTTAAAATGACCTGAGACTACTGAATTTGGACTTTCCTCCTTACCGTTTCTAATAGATTGCTTATCACTAATGTCATCAGAACCTGCCACATCCGAATGTAACTTTTCAACCTTCGTATTATCAAAAGGATCACCCTTATCATGCTTGTCTTCCATATTTGGACAACCAGGAGGCGTGAAGCCTGAAGGGAATTTCAGACTTGAGTCTGAATTATTATCTTTTGGCTCCAAGTTATTCATCTTATCTATTAGTGGGTAGATTTGAAAAGGATCCGCCGACTGTAAATCCTGCTCTTCGATGTCATGGTCCATCCCAACATTCTTCTCAGAACCATCGTTCTCAAACAATGTTTCGGGAACCTCACCCTGCTCAGAATCTCCACCATCTCTTTTGGAAACATAATTATGACAATTTCCCTCTTTCGACATATCATCTTCCTGGTCTTCGTCATCAGATTCATCTGCAAATTCAGGGACCCAGCCCGGAGTTTCACTTGCTCGAATCCAAAAGACCTTCCCTCGGTGTATAATTTTAAAATTTTCCAATATACTCCTTCCCGACTTCATATGAACACATAAGCGTTTGGAATGATAACAAGCCTCCTCTTGGTCGTCTACTTCTATTAACTCTCCCCACCTACTTGCAATTCGTTTAAATGTGTTATTTGACCACAACTTAAGCGGAACTCCTTCAATCTCTACCCATGCTATTCTGCCATCCACGGCAAAATCTAAGCTAGCTTGTTTGATGCAAGAAAACCAGGCACCAACACTTTGATTATCTTTAAACAAATGGATCGATTCCAATGACCCAAATTCCAGCATCACCCATTGTTCTCCCATATAGGTGATTTTAGTGTCCAGAAATCCTTCGTTACACAAAGCCACCTTAAGATTAACCAATGATGCAAATACCTTCACTCTGGCGACTAAAGATTTAGAGAGATCTTTAGATGCCATACATTCATCGCCCAAGACAACAACAGGACTTGATTCGGCTTCCGTACCCCCACCTGACACGACATTAACATACGACTTGCTACAAGAATAGGGGATATTGACATCTATACCCGTACCAGCTTGTTTCTTCAAAAGATCACTTCCTCCCATTTTACTGCTTTCTTTTTTGGGCTGAGTCTTGTCTACCTTAACAGGTGGCCTCTTAAATCTAGCAATGTTAGCTTGCAATTTGTAGCGGCCAATCCACACTGTGCACAGATTGTTCACCAATCTCTCCTCATTAAAAACATTGATGAATCTCACAAATCCAAATCTCTTACCACTTTTTGATCTTTTATTCGGAATGAAGGAGTCCACAACATGACCGTATTGCTTACACTGATGGAATAAATCTTTAGCCGAACATGATTCAGGAAAATTAGAGATGTAAACGGACACGGAAATCTTCGCAACGTCGTCTTCTTTAGATCTAAATACACCCATCGCCGGCTAATTGGATTGAAGGGAGTTCTTAAAAATGACAGTAAAAAAAAACCTAATGAAAAAACTTCAATTAAATAAGGGACGATAACCTTTCAATCTTGAAGGATCAGGATCTATTCAATTATCGTACATTATTTATTGAAAAAAGATCAATAGGCCAAGGAATCAGAAAAAGGTTGAAAAGGGAAAAATATCGCCGGCCGCCATGTTTCTCTCTTTTACGGAATGAATTGTTCGTTAAGTTAGTTATTAAAAGTAACGGTAACCAACGACTATTTAAATATATTTCGTGAGGTATAAAACGTATTCTTCGTGTATTAACGTGTGTGCCCCCAATAGGCTCACGTATTCCTAACGTATAACATGCGGATCCAACTCACATAATCCAACATATAAGATTCGTTAACTAAAGCAAAACACATTGAAAGGAGCACAAATCATAAAATAAATGTCACGTTTAAATTTTGGCACACGATGCATATAGAAAACATAATTTATCCGGTATTCTTTCTTTCACCCCAAACGTTTACAAGAAAACGAATTACCAAAAGTTATCTACAAACTAGAACTTGAGTTGCTTAGTCTGAAAATAAGTTGAGAATTATACTGGTTTTTTACTAGTATTGGTTAGCTAGGTAACATGATGCTTTGCAATCTTATATAAAATCATCCACTATGGGAGGTTTACAAATAGGTTTATAATAAAATAAAGAGGTTTATAATTTTTTAACTATAGTGAAAACCTATTTCATGCTTAGATGGAATGAAAAATGTCTAATATATTGGATCTGTTCAAAATTTAATACATTTGGAATATATGTGATGTTTATAAAGCTTTAAAAAGTTTATACACAGTGAAATAGGTTTATATAACCAAAAGGTTTATAAATTAATAGCATTGATCAATTATAAAACTTTATATAGTTTTACCATAATGGATGCTATAAGTAAAAATAAAACAAACCTTAACTGCGCCAATTTAGCATATTTGGCCACATTTTGTAAACACTGCTTAATTGGGGACTTGGACAGATATACACATGGTGTATAAAAGTGTAAATGTAACGTATGTAACATATTATGACATAATGTTTAAACAATGATCGCAAAAGAAAATGACCAATAACTTGGTTACCGTTGGTGAATCTAGTAGCAAGCGTCATGAAGCTTATAAAAAAAAGAGAATTTATAGAAATACAACCCGAAATTCTGATGATCAGTAAAAAAAACTAAAGGGTTATTCTACATATAAGCGAGGTTTTTAACTCGCGCTTCGCTGCGGAACACGAAGTTTTACGTCAATTTAATTTATGTTAGACAGAGTTGTTTGTTAAAGACAGATCTTTTAACAGTGGGTAAAATAAAGAGACTTTGAACGTAAATTTTCAAGGATCACTTCTACAGCGACAGGTAAACAGAAGAGACTTTTTATGTACATTTTTGTTAAAATGTTGGTTAATAAGAAATGACTAACTTTGCAACGGAACGATTATCCAAGAACTATCTTTGCAACGGAACGATAATCCAAGACTATTTTTGTATAGCATGAAAATTTAATTTCTTAATATTAAAACTGCATTGAGAAACATGTAATATCTAATTTTTTAATAATAAAAATCTTTAGGAAACATGTTGGGAAATGTGATACCGGTAAATGTAAATCTATATCTATAGAGGGTGTGGGTTTGGACCCTATCAAAATAAGATTCGGACTCCACTTATATCATTGTATTAATCATTTAAATTTTTTGTCAAAGTGTCATTAATAAAACAAACTCATTTATTAAGCTTAAAAATTTAAAGTAACTAAATAATACTACTAAGTACTAAATAGAATATAAACTAGGTGAAAATGAAACCTAACGTCATGTTTATTAAGTAAAAAGTGTCTGCCCCAGGTAAACCGGGTTGACCCGGCGCATTAAATGCACCCGGGTTGGACGGGGTGGTTGTCGGCAACATGGTGGTGGTGACGGGGTGATGAATGTTGCAAGCTAGGTGGTTGTGGTGAAATATCATTATGACTTGTAAACTTTATTCTTCTTGATTTGGTTTTGATAATGATGATGTGTTGTACGTGATTTCTGGTCACAAGTTGCTTCAGAAGATGAAGATGTTGCCTTTCTTTAAAAAAAATGAAGATGTAAAATGAAATAAGGATATGTGGTGGGTTAAAATATTGTGTTATTAATAGTAGTTAAATCAAAGCGAAAATTACGTAAATGGCCCGTTGGAATTCGTGATGTCTTGCAGTGAGCTTTATTATTATTTTTTTTCTAAACTGACCCATTAAATCGCTACTCATTTGTAGCGATTTCCTCAAAGTACACGTGCCATCACGAGATGCAAAGTATCGATTTTTTACAAAAAAAACAAAAAAAAAAGAAAAAATTATCATGATCGCGCCTCCCATGTAGTGATTTTGGTTTTTTTCTTCTTTTTTTACAAAAACAACCCTAAACTTTTAAATAATTACAACTTTTTTATATAACAAACTTTATTCGTCAAATATTTAACAAGTATCTAGCGCATTCGTTATTAAAAAAAATACCGTTGCCAAGAGCTCTAAATTACGAACAAAACGAGCCCAATATTGATATGCTTTTGACGTACGTACGATTTTATAAAAAATGTTAAAGTTTGATATTATTAATTTTATGTTTTGCATTTTAACAAAAAACAACCTAAACTTTGTAATCATTTATAACCTTTTTTTATTTAACAAACTTTATTCGTCAAATATTTAACATATATTAGGCATTCGTTATTAAAAAATACCGTTGCGAGAGTCATAAATTACGAACAAAACGAGCCCAATATTGATATGCTTTTGACGTACGTACGATTTTATAAAAAACGTTAAAGTTTGATAAATAAATATATATGTTTACATTTTTACAAAAACAAACCTAAATTTTTTAATTTTTACAACTTTTTTATATAACAAACTTTATTCGTCAATATTTAACAAATATATAACGCATTCGTTATTAAAAAACCCCTAGGTTTTAGGCACATTTTACTTTTTCTTTTTCTTTTTCTTTTTTTTAATAATGAATGCGCTAGATATTTGTTAAATATTTGACGAATAAAGTTTGTTATATAAAAAAGTTGTAAATATTAAAAAGTTTAGGGTTGTTTTTTGTAAAAATGCAAACATATAAATTATATATATCAAACTTTAACATGTTTTATAAAATCTTACGTACGTCAAAAGCATATCAATATTGGGCTCGTTTTGTTCGTAATTTAGAACTCTTCGCAACGGTATTTTTTTTAATAACGAATGCGCTAGATACTTGTTAAATATTTGACGAATAAAGTTTGCTATATAAAAAAGTTTAGGGTTGTTTTTGCAAATCACTACATGGGAGGCGCGATCATGATATATTTTTTTTTTTTTAAATCGATACTTTGCATCTCGTGATGACACGTGTACTTTGAGGAAATCGCTACAAATGAATAGCGATTTAGTGGGTCATTTTGAAAAATAAAATAAAAAAGTTCACTGCAGGACACCACGAATCCCAACGGGCCATTTATGTAATTTTCGCTAAATCAAAAGGAAAATAGGAAAATATTAAATAGAGAAATGTGAAAAAATAATTTAACTAATAAATGAGATGCATAGTTTTTATAAAAAAAAGTCAAAAAGTATATGGTGGGATGAGAACCCCTATATTTTATATATATAAAGGAAAAACCTTCAAATCTTAGAAGTGAAAAAATTAATTAAACTATTTATGGAAAACATAAACTTTTATTATTACTTTCTTTTATAATCCATCTTATTTTCATTCGGTTTAAACAGTGTTTCATCAATGTTTTGATAACCGGGTCTCTAATCGACCCGATCGAGAAATCCATTTTTTGATTTATTTCATCTATTCCATGACCGGAACAAGGGAGGATACGCGTTACACCACGATTTTGAATCAAAAGAGAGATTTCAAGAAATGACAAATTTATTCACTCTATCAATAACCGAGCTGGATCTGGTGTATCTTAAGAGATTTGCCATTTTGATCATTACTGTATTAAATTCTTATATCAGTATTTATGTGACTCATGCTACTACCACACCCATGTGATGTTATAGTTGAAAATGACACTTGGCGTGTTAAATAGTATTATTCATTTATTTTTTATCTATTTAAAATTGTTGTAGCAGACTTGTCCTTTATTTTATGTCGTTTTTTTTTCAAAATTTGAAGTGCCATTTCGTGAGTTTGGTTTCTATATAAGGTTTTGTTACAAGTGGCAAATAGGTTGGGTAACCGTTTAAGACATATTTCGAAGCTAATTTAGTGCTACTACGTATAATTTAGCTGACATGGGTCGGGTCAGCCCAAGTGAATTGATAACTCTTTTTTGCCCATTTTAAAAATTCCTTTTCGCTTATTGGTTTACAATATTTGTCCTGTTAAACATCAACTATAAACAAAATCAACCCATTCATATGTAATGCAGATCTGCATTATAGGTGTTTGGCTTTGGGAGTAGAAATTCATTCTGTTGTTGTTGAGCGTCAGTTCTCGAGTTTCGCTACATCGAATTTGCGACTGTGTTTGCTGTTGGTGATGCAACTTATGTTAAAGGTACTCCTATGATAAATGATAATTGGATGTGGCTGTTATCGTCACTACATTAACGAAACCAACGAAAGTTGCTGACCGTTTCTTCTTATTTTATGCAGATTAAACAAGTTATTCTTATTGTTGATGCGTATGCGTCTTGCTTATGACGCAACCTGGTTCTGCTGATGATGCCGAATGTTGTTGATACCGCTGACACAAATCGGTGCTGTTGTGGAGGCAGATTGCTGTTGCTGTTGATACATCTTGCTACTATAGTCAGGGGTGTTCGTTAAATGCATTGAATCGAAAATCTACTCGCACTGGTAATGTGAAAAAGTTGCAAACAATTTTCCTAACCGCTTACATTTGGCATTATAATTGATTTGCATTTTTTAATTTTCACTTTTTTGAACGAAATGCTAAAAAGCCCCAAATTATTACTGAGATTTGAGCTCAGAAAGAAGTTGAGCAAAAAGACAAGGTACGTTTCAGTTAAAGTCTGCTGCATATAGCGAATTTGAATCAAGAGCGGATGTTAAAACTGCTATACTCACAGGTACGCTAAACTATTTCATAAACTTCACCCCTGATACGTGATAATTAACTTTCATAATAACAGACTACATTGAACGCATTGTAAGAATCAGCGACCTCATTGTCTCGGGAGACGCAACGAGAAAACGTACCATAAAGAGGACCATCGACATTCAAAACCTTGAGTAAGTTAAACTACGCGTCTTATAATCTCAGCATAAAAAAATTAATGTTGACGAAAAATTTGGATGCATTTTTTAGAATTAAAGTGCTTTGCCTAATCAATTCAAGGGGATGCGTGGGTGGCTATTTCTAAATTTAGGTCTGCTTTTTTGTAACTCGGTTAATTATTATTTACTCTTGATATTAGAGTGAGTGTCAAGTCCAGTGTATAATTGTAGACTCCATATTATGAGCAAAGAGTAAATAATTGGAATTGTAGGAGGATTGTTTTAAGTGACAAAATTGTAATTGAATTATCAATGGATGCTAAAACAGACACAAGGAACACGCTAATACATGTCAAAGCATTGTTGCAGTGGTATACGAGTAAAATTTTTTTGATCTGGTTGTACCTTGCAGGTGGTTGCAAAAAGCTAAGAGACGAAAGCCATATGGAGAATTGAAGCACTACACCATGTTCTTAGTACATGGTAGATGGCAAAAGGTCGAGTTCAGTCAAAATGGCCCGTAACCAGACCTGGGCATTTGATTGGCCATTGATTTTAGTAATCTTGACTTTGTCACAAGGCGGCTGGTACGTTAACGGTCTGAAATTTATCCACAGATTTATAGGTGTAAAACACAAATACTCACTAATGAACTTCTATCATTTAACCATAAAATACACGCACACAAAAGTTTTACTCCACACACCTCGGTTTCTGATCATAAAGCAAAATCTGTTGTTACATCAGTAGTGATTCAGATCACTAATTGTCATATTTACTGTTGTTACATCAGCAGTGATTAAGATAACTGATTTTGATAATTACCATATGTGTATGGAACTTAAAGCAACTCCGCAGATGTCTTGATGCTTCCTATTTCTTGAATGCAGCTCTTAAGCAACATGATAATTAATTCGTAACTATTCCGACAATCTGACTATTAGCTAGAGGAATGTTGACAAAATAAATGGAATATTAACGATTAAGTTAAATAGTGTCATTTATATGCTATTTCCGTGTTTAAGTTTGCATATTTGTTCGACACATTTTTTTCCTTGATGATGTTGCAGGCATTCAAATGGCAAGAGAAAACATATGCTCACCATTGATGACCCGTACAACATAAGGTAAACCTGAGTCAGATCATGTGCAACGTTATTTCCACTAATAGATGAGACATTCAGAGTCGTAGGATTCGACGTTAGCTTTAGGTGCGTGCAATAGATCATGATACTAGGCTTCCCTTGCATTCGATTAACAAGGAAGGGATTATTATGGTTGTATCAACAAAATAGAATGGCATCAAGATTTGGGGCTAATCCATACGAGATTAGGCTACTAAGAACCATGAAAAATAGTCGTTCATTTGACCCCTATAGAGTTGCATTTGCACTGCAGTTGTTGTGAAGGTAAATAGTTTTTTATCCTCTTTTTATAGTTCATACTTAGGTTCGTACTTACAGAATGCTATGCTCTCTGTATGTACAGAAGTGTGTTTGGACCAGAGTATTACAAAAGTGTGTTTGGACGTTTAGACAGAAGCGTGCTATGCTCTCTGCTAGGTTCGTACGTTTGGATCAGACTATTACAGAAGTGTGTTTGGACCAGACCAAGTGACTGAAGTAACAGGATGCATTTGGATCAGGTAACTGCAAAAATATAGTGTATTCGAATTAGGATACTGTAGCATATGGTGTGTTTGGTTTAGGTTGCTGCAGAAATAGAATGAGTCTGGATGAGCTTATAATTGGGATGAGGAGTTTTGGTTCAAGATATAACAAGATAAAAATGTGTTCGGAGCAGACTGCAAATGTGTTTCACAAGTGTGTATATATAAGGTAACAACCAATTTTATTTTATTTTTATTTTTCTTGCAGACGAAAATGTAGTATTGTAGGTAGGTTACTGCGGGAATGAGGGATGTTTGAAACAGATAAAAAAAATTATATCAGATCACGAACATAAAGAAGGGGTGTTTGGAAATGCTTATAACTTTGAAATTAAGTTACTACATAAATTGATACAGTAATATTAATAATAGTAGGAGGTTTTCATTCATAATAAAATTCTATAAAGCCGTGACAGGGGCTCTAATACATTTTAAAAATTGAAGGTTGCCATAGTCATTTGATCCTTGAAAAGTCGGTGCCTATCATCATCACCTAAAATGACAATGAAGATAACCTTTTGGAACATATATTAGAAACTACACTCATTCAAGTGTTCAGATATATATGAGGTAAACATTGTTATGACAGCTTATCCACCTTTTTTGTTAAATAAATATCCCAGCTTTTTATATATCTGTCATTATGTAACCAATGTTACATAAACGTAACTTATGTCAAGTGAGTGATTATTCATATATAATCTATTTTTAAAGTTGATCAAATATTTGGGTTCTCATCGTCTTGGACAGAAATGTTATAAGACGTTGGAACATATATTAGAAACTACACTGATTCAAGTGTTCAGGTAGATATGAGGTAAACATTGTTATGATCCACTTTTTTTGTTAAATAACTATCCCAATTTTTTATCTCTCTGTCATGTAACCAATGTTACATAAACGTAACTTATGTCAAGTGAGTGATTATTCATATATAATCTTTTTTAAAGTTGATCAAATATTTTGGTTCTCATCGTCTTGGACAGAAATGTTATAAGACGCTACAAGATGATTTTTTTTCATGTGGCCATTTTGAGCCGTTCAGCCCGTATGACATGTTCCACTCTTTTAGCTAATTTATTTGATCTCGCATTGTTTACGTGTTTGAAATAAAACACAAACACAATGAAGTGAAACACTAGAAGAAGCAAGGTTTCCAATTATTAGTCATGTGGTTCACATGTTTAGTCGGGATTATGAAGCCATGGCTCATGATTATTATGCTTTAGATTTTTAATCACCTGATGTGGATTGTCCGTGATTGTAATCTATATGATTAAAGAAACAATATCAGTTTATTATATAATACATTGAGAATAGACTTTATGTGACTTTCACCCCGTTTGAGATAAAAACACAGCCAAACTTGAAGCAAACATAATGGGTTGATATTTACCTATACAACCTGTTTTGAAACTATTATCAGGTCCTGAAGGTGAGGAGTTGAGGACATTAGTTATCAAAGAAGCTATTCGGGTAACTGAAGCAATCACTATTGGCATCATGGTTGATACATACAATTATATTCCTTCCCCTTTGAAGACATTTATTCCCAATGGGAATGGAATTGGCACACCCCTAATTAATGCCTAATGCTGAGATAGAGAGCACGAAGGAGATTAGACAAAAAGTTACAAGGATATGGGGACTTTTACGGTCTTTAGATAATAACGATCCTAATATCGATCATATTATCTTAGTTGTTTTATTATTAAACGAGCACGTGTAATAGATAGGCTCATGGACAATAGCACTAATCCGCTCTTAAGAACTTTTCTAAGTCTACTTAACCCTCTCTTAAGAACTTTTCTATCGGGCACTTAAAGATTATAATTCATTTTAGCATATTTTTATATAATTTTATCATACATCTTTTAATTCATTTTAGCACTTTTGTAAGCCTATTACTCTATATTACATTTCTCAAATGGTCGGTGTGTGGCACTGTAGCAGCTACAGTGCTACAGTACCCGGCCCAAAAAATAGCCCAAATTTTGGCCCAAACTAATTTTTTTTTTTATAAAACGGACCCTCAACTTTTAACTGTTTACGACTTTTTTACATAAATTTTTAAAAAATAAAATAAAAAAGGTCACTCAAGTTTCTTTTATTCGCAACTTTTTTACATAAATTTTTTAAATAAAAAATATACTGTACCGGCCCAAAAACTAGCCCAAAATTGGGCCAAAACTAAAAAAAAAAAATTACAAAACGGACCCTCAACTTTTAACTGTTTACGACTTTTTTACATAAATTTTTAAAAAATAAAATAAAAAAGGCTCCTCAAGTTTCTTTTATTCGCAACTTTTTTACATAAATTTTTTAAATAAAAAATATACGGACAGAAATGCTTCTGAACCACGAATAAAATGAGACGAATATTGATATTTACCAAACCGAAACTTGCACAACAACAATGCAAAAAACTTAACTCCCGCGGCAACGCGCGGGTTAAATTCCAACTCGTTTATATTATAACGACACCTGAAATAACATGATTATGTGGTTGGACCTCACTTTCTTTAGCGATGATGAAAAATAAATCTTCATGTGGTTGTACCTCACCTTCTTTAGCGATGATGAAAAATAAATCTTCCTGTATTGTTGAAATTAACTAATTTATTATATACCTTTATCTTTTAAAGTTTATGAACAATAAAAATCAAGAAAATAAAAAACCAAGTCTAATGAATTAATGTTACGTCTTTGTTTGATGTAATATGTTATGTCTTGAATTTTGTTTATTCACGTATCCAACTGCCCAATTAGCAGTCAATGTAAACAAAACCTATTCTTGCAATATGCCTTTCATTTTGAATGATTGTTTGGATTTGATTGTTTGGATTTAATTCTTAATATGACAATATATTCATGATGTGCTCATTACATGATAACGTTTATGTTTCAAAACCTATCATATTTAACCATCTAAGTCCATAAATAACGATTCATAAAATACAAATCACATGAAGCTCGGACTCCCATCGGGCGGGTCATGAATGACAAGAAATACTAAGTGTCTTAACATAGATAATCATTTTTGCTATTTAAAAAAATATATCACATTTTCAAAAACAATACACTTACAAATATAATTTATTATAATGGAGAATAAATATAATTATGAAAACATGTATATATGTAAAATATAAATAAATTAAATATCATTTAATATGATGCAAAATAATAGACACTAATTTTGGTTACATTTGAGATACACAAACTCAAAAAGGTAAACAAATCATATCAATACGATATTTAAAAAAAATTAGGTCTAAAAACAAATAGCACTTAAGAAAAAAATATAAAAAAATAAAATGAAAGACCATAATAAAAAAATAACATAACCATCAACGTATGTTGTGTATACATTTTAATTCAATTTGAATAAAAAAACCATTTTATAATGTAGACTATGATTAAAAATGATTTAATATCCTACAGTATACATATAATCAATCACGGTTAAGTTAGACAAACAAGCACTGGAACCACCTCCATTGTTGAAGAGCTTATTACAAAAAAACAATTACATACACAAAATACTTAAAACAATCTTTTTATAATATAAAATTTTAAAAACAAATATATATATTTATACACACACACACACACACACACACACACACACACACACACATGCATATATACAAAAATCCCAATTTGCTTATGAAACCACTCACGACTAGGAACTCATAAAACATATTTTCGTACATTGTTAATATATACTAAAAATGTTTTACATTCATACATGATGAACTCAAAATTGTTTCGGAAATATATAATCCAATATATATTTTTCGACACTATTGAATTGAACAAGATCAAATAAAGGAGCGTTTGGATTGTTTCTTAGGTTTTATTTTTAGAGTTGAAACAATCGTTACTCCACACTTGTTACATATAGACACACACTAGGTTTTTAATTTAGTGATTTCTCTTTCGTGAATGTCGAACATTTCTTTTATTATTTTGTTGATATCTTGTTTAGGTGCGAAATATGCCTCGAGCAATTGTTGGTGACACTCCACTTACTAAATCTTACATACCCAAAGTATCCAAAATACACGGTATTTCCCCCACTATTGCTAAATTCTACAAACCCATCGAAGACCGTTGTATTCATGAGGGTCGGGTTGTAGATGAACTCTATTACAAATCCAACCATATTGAGCGTTGTTTTACTAACATTCGTTTCGATTGTCTTTACGAAATTAATGAGCCAATCGTTCCTCATTTTATTCTAGATTTCTATAGTCAAGTCACTCTTCAAACTAGTGAGTCCGGTCATCTTTTAATTTCCTTCATGATCCAAAATGAATTCATTACTCTCTCGCTAGCAGAATTCGGCGAAATTCTCAAAATCCCATAGGTCAATGTGTCTTCACAAATGAATGGGATCTCTCATCTCTTGCTTACTTTCAAGAATCCGAAGGACCATATCATACCGACCCTCCTAACCCCGATGAAATTCATCAATTTCTTCAACTTAAACGCCTTGAATCTAACCGTACTATCAAAAGCAAAAATGTCATTCTCTCACCAAATCAAGTTCTTACCAAAGAATTAAGACAAGACATGAAACGTTAGGAAGAACTCATTCGTGAGAATGTGTTTGGACTAGGAGGCCACCGGAACCATCTTTCGGCTTGTCTCGCTCACATGTTGTATTGTATTGTTTTCGAACAACAATATAATCTTGCCTATTTCTTTGTTAAATGAATTGAAAATGCTCAGGCAACTACAAAAGCCAATCTACCTTATGGTATGTTTTTGACACGCCTTGTAGAAGTATCAAATCACTTAACAACTAATTAAAATAGAAAGTTTAGAGAGACAAATGATGGTTGTAGCACTTAGTGAAAGAAAGAAAGAAAGGAAAATGTAATATTATGAATAACCAAGTGAACAACCAACCCTCTCCAAGGCATGGAGAGGGGTATATATACCATGCATAGGTCCGGTCAACATAAGGATGACTTATGTTGACCCGGTTAGCTTGGTAAGTTTCCAAATATTACGCTACGAGCTATATTATTACAACTTTGGAAGTGACTGAGTCTTTTCTCGATTCATAACAATCTCCCCTCAAGGGAGGTCACTCCAATTCACAAAAAACTTAAGCTCTACATTCTATGAATGTCTTCAATCTTTAGCTCGTAGTCTTGCTATCTTGTTCTTTATCTTGTGAATCTTGATGTAGTGATCTTTAGACTTTTAGGATTTAGCTTGTATCTTTGACTTGACTTGTATGTAATCTTTGAGCTTCTTGAGATCATCAACCAAGCATAATCTCTTTTCCCCTTCTTGTAATTTTTGCCTTCTTGTGATCTTGTGACTTCCGGACCGACATGCTTATACTGTTCTTGATGTTTAAAAGTGAGTGTAAGTATCTTTCTTGATATTCTTTTAACTTTAACACTTTGTCACTTTATGGAGGACGTACGACATCAACTTAATACTTCGCCACTTCAAGAAAGACGTATGGTATCAGAGTAGCGGAAGTCTTGAAACATGTACTTGAGCTTTCATGATGTTATTACTTATGTCAATCGAGTATGAGCATGTGGTATTGGCTTCGACTTGTCATCAGGAAACTGCTACCACCGTTAGGAAATCTGCATGAATGAGTTAGTGATAAACAACATATATGGACGAAAGTGGCTTTGTCACTTTGTCGAATAAGGTTGTAACAACCACGGTTCCTTGTTAATCAGTATAAATACTGCCTGTGATCAGGTAGAATTCTAAAGAATCTCCTTGACAGGGTTTCACAGCTGCACTAGCCGTTCTCATTACCTGAGCGTGTTAAAGCAGACAACACGGTAAGAGTGAACCGGTAAGTTACTATCTTCCCGATTAAGCTGTCAATTCGTGTTCAGCTTTTCTATGTCCAGATACCCTTGCGAAGCTTCCCATGGACATAGGATTGAAAATTGATTTAGAAAATCAGTCGGTGTGTTAAGATGCAAACGGTTTTTATAACACACCAACAATTTTAACTTTTTCAAAATTTATCCGTCAATTCATAAGCTGGACCGAATCGATATCCAGTATCACAAGTTTGATCCTTGTAGGATCTCACAAGTCACCTACCAAGAGCTTGTTTGATGTTGGTTCAAGCAGGATTTCCATCTTCATTGTGAATACTTAAGTATCACTTAGATGTTCTGGCAAAATCACAAGGATAATGTGTAGGACTCTTGATATATTTCTTGTTTTTCACATTATGTGAATTAGCAAGCATTTTTTGGATAAGTGTCCTAATGAGATTTATGGATGATCTCTTTTAAAGCTCTAGACTCGATAGTGCACTTTGGTTTTAGTAATCGGAGGCTGAAGCGAACTGCCACCTTTTCAATACCAACTAACTCATAATGAGAAAGTCGATAGAAATGCGTGTAATCTCCATAAGAAGTGAAAAAGAGTCTTTTGAGAGACCATGAGTGGCTGGGAAGGGTTGTGCATTGCGTCACTGGGTCCATGATGACTATCTTCAATACCAGACAACAACTTAGTATTTCTGACAGTTTATGTATTGACCCGGTTTCTGCCTAAGTGTAAGGAGGGCTTCTTTCTTTTCACCCTTTATCTTAACTTTTCCTTTTAATTTTTCAACCTCTTCAGTGCTTACCGAGACTTCATGACTAGCACCTTATTGGGTTTGTTCCAGTACTAGCTCCATCTCAGTGGCACTATTCTATTTTCTCACTTTTTCTCCTTTTTATCATACCTAAGGACTTCTATTCTAACTAATGGAATTGATAAATGCATAATTGTATAATAAAATTACCCGGATTGTTGCCAAATAAAAGCAGAAAAATGCCAAAAGAATAAAAAATGTGTGCTTTTGTGCTATTGTGCAGGAAAGGATAAAAAGACAAAAGGAAGCAAAATCATTCAAAACCGACATAGAAACGGAAAAACAGACAAGGGGAAGACGGAAAGACAATTAAAAGCCGGATCAGCCTGATACAAGAAATGAAGACCCAAAATAAAAGTCAAAGGCCAAAATGAAGTCAAAGGACTAATGTTGACAAGTGTACAAAGTTTAAAGGCTCATTTGAATATTTGAAGTACAAAGGACCAAAGTTGCCAAAAGTAGAAAGGTTGTTTATTAATGAGGAAAAAGAAGAAAGAAAACACAAGGGCCGGAAGTGTCATCTTTGAAACTTATTTTACACTACAAAGGAGGGAATGAAACGCAGGGACTAAAGTTGCTATAACTTCAAAGTTTCAAAACAAAAGACGCGGCTTAATCCCTAACCACCTCACCAACAGAATTTCCCGCCAAAAACCAACACAAACCCATCTTCTACAAAACCCCTTCCCCGCTCCTCTAATCCTCACCCAACCTCGTATTTTACACCCTCCACATCATCACGCTTACGTGGCATCATCTTATTGGTCTAATTCCCTCTCAAGTCCACGTGTAAGCTCACAATTGGCTGGAACATGTCATAAGCTCATCAACAACACAAGCTTTCATCTTCTCTTCTTCAATCCTCTATAAATAGAGGTGTAGACGTTCATTTTAGGAGTTAGTTAGATAGCAGTTTTAATTTTCAGTTTGTAATTTTCCTATTTTTAAGCACTTTCTTTCAAGTATTTTTCAAACTCAGCTTTAAGCACTTATACTATTCATCTTTCAACTTGTACGTAATCAATTTGAGTAATAAAATTCAGTTCTCAAGTTTAATTGTTCTTTGATTTCAATTTTAAGCTGTTTTCACTTAATAAGCTCTCAATAAGCTCTTTTGAGCTTATTCCTGTTCATAAGCTCAAATTTAGTCAAAACTTTGTTTTAGTCATTCATTTACTCATTCTATTCAATTTACATCAAAAATCAATAATAACTTGAAGTGCATTGGATCAATTTGGAGTTTCAAAAGGAGTAAGTAAAGCTAATTAAGCTTATTGAGCTTTAAGCTTGAATAGAGGCTAAGGTAGCCGTTAGGAATTCGATTTAAGGCTGCTCATTCAGAAAGAGTAGCCTAGTAGCCTGAGACTACAAAGAAAAGGTTCAAATTCTTATTTTCAATTTAGAATACATTTAGCTTAACTAAAGTTGCTTATAGCTTTTCATTTGCTTTCATAAATTCTTAATCATGCTAGTAGATGTCTTTTATCTACTTTGAGTTTCCATAGCTTAGAAATTGTTGAATATTTCATTTCCTTCAAATCTGTCATATAAGTAGGAAAAGGTTAGGAGAGAAACTAGCTTATATTTGTTAATAAGCTAGGCATTTAAAAGCTTAAATAGCTTTATTAGTTTAGTTTAAGTAGAAGTAGATAAAAGGTTTTAGGAGTTTAAGCTTGAAAATAGATTTTGAGTTAAAATCAGCTTTGACAGCTTAGATTAAGGAGTGTTTGGTTTTAGTTGAATTTGACTAATAAAGTCAACAAAATTTTGTTTAAACAGTTTACATAGTTGAGTTTAACATAGTAATGAAGTTTAAGACAGATTTTAAAAGTTAGTATGGAGAATTACAAAGTTTAGGGCTTAAATACTCCTACTTAGCACCAGGGGAGTTTTTAAGAGTTTAAGTGTTTAGAGTTTTTAGATTTAAGAGCTTCTAAGCATTTTAGTGATCAATTCAGGAGAAAATAGGTTTAGATACAAGTAGTGAGTGAGTATATGAGTTTTAGGTAAAGAGGTTTGGCCTGAACTTAAGTTTTTGCCAATTGCATCAGCAACAACAGGTTAAAACTGTTGTTGCTAGTCAAATTTTTAGAATCCTTTTAGCATTAGTGATTAGGAGTTAGGATTTGGAATTTAGCAAGTCAAAAGTATTCCATTAGTTACACAAAATTCATCATTTAGATTTTAATTTTAAGCTTTTTCTAGCATATTTTTCCTGAAAAGTAGTATAGCAGCATTTAGATTTCTAGCTTATTTTCTATTTGATTTTCATTTTAGTTGGTCATTTAAAAAACCTTTTATCTAGGATGATTCAAGATCAATAGCATAGCTATTTCCAATTTCAAGCCTGTTGTTTTTTTTTTTTTAAGGTTTAGTTTTAAGCTTTTTAGCTTATTAAGAAAAGCTTATCTTAGTTTTAAGCTAAAACTTGCACTTTTTAAGTTCAATTTTCTTGTTATTTTTGTTAAAGCTTAGCTAATTTTTGTTTAGATATCCTTAGTATACAACTTAATCTACATATAGTTTCTTTTGTTTTTCAATTTCATGTAGAATTAAGCTAGAAAAAAGCTAAAATTTAAAAAGCTAGTTAAACCTTAAGTTTCTGTGAACAGTAGCAAAAAGCTTATTTTCCAGCTTATTCTTTTGTCAAAAGTAGAAAGTGCTTTCATTAAACTTGTTTAGAATAAGCTCTTTAACAAGTTTGTAGTTTTGAGTTTTTGCTTATTTTCAATTTTTAATAAGCCAAAAATAAGCCATAGCGTAGGGTTTGTTTTGTAATTTCTAGATAGTATAGGGGTACCCGTTTTCAATAGAGTGTAAAATTTAGACAGTTTACCCGCCTACCCTTCTCTTTCGTTTATTACACTTCCTACCCTGTCTTTTTAGAATAAATAAAATAGTTTTAAAATTTTTGAATTTAGTTTTTATAAATTTAGGTTTTAACTTTTAATTGATCAAATTAGGTTTCAATTAGAGTATAAAAATTAGGGCTTTTTGTTCCATTAAATTTCTGCACCTTTCTAGTTTATAAAAACCATTTTTCCTTATTTTTCTAGTTAAAATTGTAATTTCTAGGAATTTAAATAGATTTTAGGTAAATCCTTTTTCTTAAAAAAATTCATAAAAAATTCAAAAATAGTTAAAAAATTTCAATTCTTTTTCCTAAAATTTTCTTTTTTAAATTTGTATTTTTAGGTATAAATTTGCAAAAAGTTCCCGTGCCTTAGATTTTAAATTTCATTTTTAGCTCGCGTTTTTTTTACTTTTCGTGCATTTAAATTTCGAGCTAGTTAATTGTTTTTAAATCGTGTTATTATATTCATAGTGTAATCAAAAGTTCAAAAATCCTTTATCAATCTTAACTCAAATCCGAATTATTCCCAATTCTCAATTTACGATTTCTTTGGGACACGACCCAGAGAGACAACTTCCCGGATAAAAAATATACAAATTGTGTTTCTTTAGTGAATTTTTACCTATATTTCTCTTGTTGAGAATATTTTTGGAAAAGAAATTTTCACGATTAATACTAATACTATATAAATTGTTTGAATTTTACTCGCAACCAAATTTTTTGGCGCCCGTGCCAGGGGAAGCGTGAACGATTTTTGAAGAATATTCGTTGAAGTAGAGTTTTGAAGACCCTTCTTTTTGGAAGTTTATTTTGCTATTTTTGTATAAAAATATAAAAAGTTCATTAATTCGATTCCTATCGAATTAATATAAAAAAACCAAATAAACAAATTTGGATACTAGCTATCCATCTTAAACCATTCCAATTAACAACAAAACAAATCGTAAGTTACTTGCCGAGGTACGACGGACCTTTAAGTTACAAACTATAAGGTGAGATAGAGGGAAAGTGATAGCGTACTCTCTAAGTATCATTGCGGCTCCGCTAAGCTTTTTCCGCTCCTTGTTCGTAATCTTGAAGACATATCGTGAACTTGTAATAAACGGTTACAAAAATATTTTTTGTTTTCATTCTTATAAATACTAAAAAAAAATAATTTTTTTAATTTTCCCCAAAAAGAATCTTCTCAATCTCAAATTTTCTTATGTATTATTCGGAAAAGCTAAAAATATTCTTCTTATTCCTCTTATTTGTTTAATTCTCATTTTCCTTATCCTCGATAATGTTTAATTCTTATGGCGCCTAATCGTTCAAAATCCCGTTATGCAATCAAAGAGTGTTCAACTTGTGGAAGTTGGTACACTAAAGAATGTTGTTCGATAGGAAATCTCAATGACCAGATCATTATTCCCGTGCCCGACTCTTCTCAGCATTGTGCGGTGTGTGGAACCCCGGTCGATGGTCCGTATTGTCATGGATGTACTCTTATACGTATGAAATTTGAAAAAGATTTGTTTGCATATTGTGTTGATAATGGAGTTTTCCAAAACTTTCAAGATACTCCCGAGTCATCCAATGACAATACCAACGTTGTTAATGCTCCTCGAGAGCCAAGCGTTGTTGATCAAGACCCCGGTGTGAATATTTCACAAGATCCTCCACAAATCGATCATAATTGTTGTTATGAGTGCGGTGATTCATTAAATGGGATTTTTTGTCAAAAATGCATTTGTGAATTTTGTGGAAAAGGTGCTCATTTCGGTTACAACTGTCCACCAAAAGATCCGATCATTTCTGAGCCGGAACCGTGCTATAATCAAAATTCTGATTGTTTCCCACATGATTTACAAACTCTTCCACAACAATATTTTGAATTCAAACGATCAAGATGCCTTAGATTCTGCAGCAGGTGGCAATTTCTTAGACAAGATGCCTCAAGAAGGTTTAGCGATTATTGAAAGCAAGTCAAAAGTTCGTTATTCTAGAAGTCGTGCTAATGATCCAAGAGTGAGTACGGATGCTCCTCTTTCTAATTCTTCATCTTCCAATAATTCTTTCGAAATGCAACAAATAGCCGCTTCTCTCGAAGATAAGATGACTATCAAGATGAACAAAATGATGAATGAAATGAAAGCTTTAGTTGTTGCTACTCCTGCACCCGTCAAAGCAGTTGAGGAAAGGTGTACCACTTGTGGTAACAATCATAGTTTTAATGTGTGCCCAATGACTAGAGGAGGTTATGAGTACCCGGTTTATCACGATAATTTCCAACAATTTCAACAAACCGCTTCGGTTGGTAATTTTGTTCAAAATGGAAATTCCGGGTACCGAACTCCTAACTTGGCAAACCAAATGAGACCACCAGGCTTTAATCAACCTAATCCACAAGCTTCTAGACCTAACCAAGGATATGATGCAAATCAAGGGTATAATGGGAATAGAAATGTGAACCAAACCAGTCAAGTTAACCTTGGAGCTAACTCGGGCTTATCACAACAAGCTCAAGCTTATCAAGTCCCGAGTACACCAGCTCCGGTTACTTACTCAAGGTTTGAGGCTTATACAAAAGCGAATGATGCTACTTTGAATAATTTGCAAAAGAATTTGAATGATTTCAAAAAGGAGCAACAAGATTTTCAAAATGAGCAAAGGAATTTTCAGAATATGATGCTTAACATGTTTCAAAAACAAATGGGAAATAACAATACATCAAGTTCAGGAACTTTACCCAGTAATACCATCACAAACCCAAGGTGTGAAGCTAGAGCCATTACGACTCGAAGCGGACTTTCTTACACACCGGTTCCACCAATTCCACCACCGCTCTATGATGAGAATGAACCTTTGACTGAGAAGGAAACCGAGGTGACCAAGGATAAGGTGCTACCGAGCACCAAAGACATCCAACCTCCGGTTATCCAAAAATCTCAAGATCCGGTTAAGCCGGTGAGCAGTCCAATTTCTCCTGAGCCTTCTTCTGCTCAAGTTGATAATTCTCCACCATCAAAAGAATCTTCTAAAGAGACCAAACTTCCATATCCTTCTAGGGTAGAGTGTGAAAAGAAAGGTGAAAATGATAAAGTGCCAAATACAAAGTTTTGGGAATTGTTCCAAAAGATTCACGTGGACATTACTTTGCAGATGCTTTGATCTTAGTGCCTAAGTTTCAAAGATGTTAAAAGTTGTTGTCAAACAGAAAAGTTTGAATGAGATGGCTAATACACGGTGGAGTCGAAACTTGCTCGGCAATCATCTCAAAAAGCTTCCCAAAAAGCTTTGGGGATCCGGACAGTTTCCAATCCCGTGTAATTTTTGTGAGTAGAGCTCTCAAAATTTATTCTTATTCTACCCAGCAGGAAAGTCAAAATTGTGACAAAACACTTATTTTATTTTTGAAAGTTTTTTAATTTTTTTCATTTTTTTTGAAATTTTGGTGGTAAAAACGGGATTACGTGAAAACAACGGCTGCAGGCACAATCAAATTGATAGATCCCCCCCCCTAAATACTAGAATTAAACATTGTCCTCAATGTTTTAAGAAGGGTTTCTACGTAAATCCTAAGCCGTTTATTAAGTGTGCTTAAGGATAAACGTTAGTCGATTATATTAGGATATTGGATTTCCCAAATGAAGCTGAGGATTTGAAGCTCGAGTGATTGAAGGACAAAACCGCGAGTACGAGAGACTAAAAAATTCCGGGACAATCCTGGACAATCACAAAAAACACAAGCAAACAAGAATAGAAGAGGCACACCTCCTCACAACAAAAAATACTTATTCATTACTACATATTACTACTACGGATAAGCATGGGTTGCCTCCCATGAAGCGCTTGTTTAGGGTCACTAAGCTTGACCCAATCCCCGAATTCATTGGTCCTTGGGGAAGGTTTGGAGATCCGGGACAACCAATTTTGGTACGTCCCCTCCAAAGTAGTGCTTAATTCTATGATCGTTCACCTTGAAATTTGGCCCGGATTTTTGAGATAACTCAACGGTGCCATATGGAAAGACATAGGCAATGGTGAATGGTCCGGACCAACAGGATTTCAACTTGCCCGAGAAAATCTTCAATCGAGAGTTAAAGAGGAGGACTTGATCATCGACGTTGAAAACGCGGTTTTTGATCTTGAAGTCGTGGATCCTCTTTGTTTTCTCTTTATAGATTAAAGAATTCTCATAGGCATGATCACGAAGTTCATTTAGTTCATTGAGTTGAACTTTACGGTGATCGCCCGCGGTCTCAAGGTAAAGTTTGCATGCTTCAAGGCCCAGTAGGCTTTATGCTCGAGCTCGATAGGTAGATGACATGCCTTTCCGTACACGAGCTTGTATGGGGTACACCCGATGGTGAGATAGATTCTAACAATGATGAGTGGAAAAGAATTTTGTATGGAGAGGATTTTGAGAAAAAGAATAGTGATAAAACCAAAGTTTTTGACAAATCAAGTTCAAATGTTTTTCAGAGTTTAAGTGATGAACTTGAACCCGGTGGGTCAAGTCATGTTTTGGGGGGGGGTTTTGAAGGAATGATTTGCCCCATTTTCATGTAGGTGATATTTTATTCTCAACAATTAATGAGGATAAAATTTTTAAACCGGGTATTTTTGATAATGATGCTTTTAAGGATAAGAGTTCAAAAGAGTTAGCACCATCTAAAGCTCTTTTGACTCTTGATGTTTTTGACCCACTCCACCCACCCTTAATGAACTTTCATGTTACTAAAGCATTTTTCGGGTTCACATTTTCTCTATTGAAACTCTTTTCTAAAAAGTTTTTTGAACCCGGAATCAAAAATGCTACGGTATATCTTTCATCTCTAGTTTGGGGAGGTTTCCACCTCTTAGATTTTCTTCACCATTGCTATTACCCACCATGAAAACCTAGTTTGGGGAAAGAGTCAAGCGAAGGGGACTCTATAATAAACAAGCGCTTCGTGGGAGGCACCCCATGCTTATCCTTTTATTTTCAATTTCTTTCTATTATCTTTGCTTCCCCAAGGACAAATTAATTCGGGGGCGAGTATAGCTTGTACTCGGTTAACAAAATCTAAGCCGTTTTTAGAGATGTTTTTGAGCTAACAATGTAAAAAGAGAGAGGAAGCTTGTTCTTTTTCGTCTCTTGTTGGTGGTTGTGATTTTTTGTTAGGGTTTTCCGGATATTGGATGCTTCATGGTTCAATATTATGGAAGGACAAAAGCAATTCCTACAATTCCTTCGATGGGCAATCTTCTCTTCATAAATTGGGAAATCTCTTATCCTTGTCTTCTATCGACTAACATCTATTCTTTTGGCATGACCATAGAATTTTTGTTAAAGATTCCTTTTGACCCTTATTTTAACTTGAGGACAAGAGTTTCATTTTAGTTTGTGAATGATATCTTCGATTATGACTTGCATTCACGCAACCTTGTTTGAATCTTTTTGAATTTCCTTTTTGTGAAAAAGTGAGAAATTTTAAATTTTTGCTTACAAGAAAGCTCAAAGAAGCTTGTTTGGAAAAAACACCACCTTATTGGTTGTCCGTGGTGAGGAAAATAGGAGGTTAATATAGGAACTTGACGGGTGAAAAACGCTCCTAGCTAGTTCTTTAACCTACCTTTTGTAGGGCCAAGCTTTCACAAATCCTATTGCTTTGGATTTTAAAATGTGAAGAACAAGAAATGATGTAGTTAAATATAAGTGTATTTGTTTAAGCAAGGTTTATTTGGAAAACCTAAAGCTTATATGAATGATTTGTGTCTTTTTACTCCCATAAGCTCTTAACACTTAATATACGTGCTTTGTTTAATTTAGCTAAGTCAACCAATGTCTTTAGAAAAAAGTCTTACATTTTGAAAAAGAATTCATTTTAATATGTAAGTAAGATTTTTGGTTTCAAATTTATAAGTTGATTTTCTAAAGTGAAATTTTTCCATTCATCAAAAAGATAATTATAAAAAGAATGCCAATGAAGCATTTCTAATGCAAAAGCATTATTTTTCGTGCCAATGAAGCATTCGCAAAAATAGAATAATAAAAGCTAACATATAGTTTTAATCGGTTGGCGTTTCCATGTTGAGAGAAAGACTCGGCTGGGTCCAACTAAGGATTAAAAACTATGTATCGTAGGATCAAGGTTCGTAGGCATTCATCACTAGGGAGCGCGGCCTAGGTGATGATTGCAACTAAGGGACTTTGGATTCTAGGCTTTGTAGGAAAAGGTGTTGTCGCGATAACCCACAAACGTTAGCAGCGGAGTGGGGGTTCGAACTAAGAACACCGGTTGTTGTTGCGATATCCTATTTGGGAGAAAGGCCTAAGTAGGGGTTCGAACTAAGAACAACATTCCTATTGCAAGAAAAAAAAATAATTATAGTCCTGAAAATAAAAGGAATGTTAAAAAGTTCATTCTTTCAAATCAATTTATAAGTTTTGTTTCCTAATCTCTTTTAGCTTTGAGTCGAGGTTTATCGCATGTTATTAACACTTTGTGCTCCACAAGATTATTTGTAAGCTGAGATGGAATTTCAACTATGAAGATAAATTGATCTATGGTGAGTTAAAAGAGTGCAACATTTTAATCATTAATTTATTATGGGAGTGAAAAGTTCACAGTTAGAAGTATAAGAGCTTAATCATTTGGGACTTCATATTGACAAAGATCTGTTTATTTAGCTTTGTTTAGTCTAGTGAAAAGTCAAGGATGACGAATTTTCCTCTTTTGTGCTCTATTAATCGGGAGTAGCCTATTTCGATGAGCCTAAAAGTTGCAAACTTGCAATGATTGCCATTAATGTGTTTTAAGAGATTAAATGTTGAGAAAAGCAAAAATTGTTTAAAAAGATGTATTCATAAAAGTGAAAAGGGCATTTTGGAAACTGTTAGTTACAAAGTGTACATTGTAAATTGAGTGAGGACACGGCAATCCTTTAGTTTGGGGAATTTTGATAAATGCTAAATTGTATATGTAAATTACCGGGATTTTGCCAAATAAAAGCCATAAAAAATGCCAAAAGAATAGAAAAAATGTGCTTTTGTGTCTAATTGTGCAGGAAAGGATCGAAAAGACAAAAAGAAGCAAAAACAGTCAAAAACCGACAAGGAACGAAAGAGACAAGAACAAGAGTGAAGAATCAGCCAAAGATCAAAGCCGGATCAGCCCGACACAGCAAGAAAGGCAGTCAAAGGTCAAAGGAATAAAGTTAAGGACCATTAGTAACAAGTCTTCAAAGTTCAAAAGCTCATTTGGAGTTATAAAGTTCAAAGGACTAAAGTTGCAAAAGTGGAAAGATGTTTATTAAAGAAGAAAAGGGAAATAAAGACCACAAGGGCCAAATCTGCCATCTTGAAACCTTATTTTACACTAGAAAGGGCGGAGTGAAAGAAAGGGACCAAAAGTGACAATCTCTCAAAGTTTTAAACTGAAAAGGACGCGGTTTGTTATAACAACCTAATGCCTAAACTAATTTTCCCGCCATATTTTCACACAAACCCAACTTCGGCCAATTCCACACCCCGCTCCTATATAACTCTCAACCTCGTTCACAACCCCCTCTCCAATAAAAAACGACCACGTGGCATCCATTTATTGGCCAAGACACCTCACTAATCTCATCAAACGGCTACAAATAGCACACTAATGATCAACGGCTGTGATTGAATGGATGAATCTAGAAATCTTCACTCCTCTTCCCCAATTCTCTATAAATAGAGCACATAGGACTCATTTTTCCTGTTGTTGTTTTCTGTTTTAAATTTTCAATTTGTAATTCTCTTGTAATAAGCATTTACTTTCAAAATTTTAGCATTTAGCTTTAAGCTCTTGTAATCTCTTCGTTTAAACTCTGTTACTTCTTCATTAGTAATACAATTCAGTTTACACGTTTCTTATCATTTGTTTTCAAGTTTAGTCGATTTCATCATTGAAGCTTAAACTAAGCTATTTGACGCTTATTCTTTTCATTAAGCTCAATTTTAGTCAAATTCTGTTTCTTAGCATTCCATTTACTCCATAATTTCTCTTTTTTACATCCTAAACATTAATCACTTAGTTAACTGAGTGCAATTTTAGAAGCTTAAAGAGGAAATAAAGCATAAATTCTAAAGCTTATTGAGGTTTAGAGGCAAAAGTGACATTGGTTCAAGCTTTATAAGCCACTCACTCAGATAGAGTGGCTTAAGTGCTGAGACTCCATAACTTTCAGGTTCTATTTTCTTAGTTTCATTTTAGTTTTAATATTTGCTTATTTCTATTCAAAAGTTGCTTCATCACTGCAATATGTTGTTTAAGCTTTTGTAATAGCTGTTTCTAGTTTTCATTAGATTTAGTTTTGAATAATCTCACTTTCTTATATAATTTGTCAATAAGAAGTTTAAACCTTTTAGAGTAACTAGCCATGTTTTACTAATAAGCTATAGATTTTATAGCTCACATAGTTTTATTAAGTCATTTCTAGTAGAAGTGGATATTAGGTTTAAGCTGTTTTAGGAGTTTTAATAGCTGTTAAGCAAAGTGCCATAAGAAGGTGGTTAGGATACCGTTGGAAAGTATTAATGACACTTCTTGTCCAAGGAGAACGCACTCCAGGAATCACCAAAGCCTTAAGTAACGTGAAAGTAGATGAACCAAAATTAAGTGATATTTTCGTAGTATGAGATTTTGTTGAGGTGTTTCCGGAGGACTTGTTGGGATTGCCGCCGCAACAACAAGTTGAGTATCGCATAGATTTAGTTCCTGGAGCGACGCCAGTTGCGAAGTCTCCATATCGTCTAGCGCCCTCAGAGATGCAAGAATTGTCTGCGCAGCTTCAAGAGTTGCAAGACAAGGGTTTCATAAGACCAAGTCATTCTTTATGGGGAGCACCTGTGCTGTTTGTTAAGAAGAAGGATGGTGCATTACGCATGTATATTGATTATAGGGAGTCGAACAAGTTGACTATTAAGAATTGCTATCCTCTCTCGAGGATTGATGACCTATTTGATCAGCTGCAGGGAGCGTGCTACTTCTCAAAGATAGACCTTCAGTCAAGTTATCATCAGCTCCGAGTACATGAGGATGATATTCCAAAGATAGCGTTTCAAACGAGATACGGACACTTTGAGTTTATGGTTATGCCTTTTGGATTAACCAATGCACCCACAGTCTTTGTGGATTTGATGATCTGGGTTTGCAAACCGTACCTAGATAATTTTGTCATTGTTTTCATTGATGACATTCTGGTCTAATCAAAGTCTAAGGATGAACATAAGGTTTATTTGAGGCTAGTGTTGGAGTTGCTGAAGAAGGAAGAGTTGTATGCTAAATTCTCCAAGTGTGAGTTTTGGTTACAAGAAGTGCAATTTCTTGGTCATGTGGTCAGCCAGAATGGTATTCACGTGGATCCAAGTAAGATTAAGGCGGTAAAGAATTGGAAAGCTCCTACAACACCATCTGAAATTCGATCATTTTTTGGGTTAGCAGGTTACTACTGACGTTTTATTGCAAATTTCTCTAAGATTGCTAAACCTCTTACTTCGCTGACTCAGAAAAACAAAAAGTATGAGTAGGGCGTGGAACAGGAAGAGGCATTTTAGACTTTGAAAGGTAATTTGTGTAATGCTCGAATACTATCGTTGCCTGATGGCGTAGAAGATTTCGTAGTATAATGTGACGCATCAAACCAGGGATTAGGCTGCGTACTCATGCAAAGAGGCAAAGTAATTGCCTATGCACCGAGACAGCTAAAGATCCATGAGAAGAATTATACAATGCATGACCTAGAATTAGGAGCTGTTGTGTTTGTGTAACACCCCCATAAATGCGTGTCGCAGCGGAAGTATGTCCGGGGGAGTTACTTCATAATACACAGCGCTAGATACAAGAGAACGACCTCTAAATGTGTCGTTTGAAAAATAATCTTGTTGATTTCCTTGAAATTGATATAACATTTGTCCCATAATTGCATCACCATGAAAAACTTGAATGTATAGACTCCAATGCACTTCAAGTAAGCCAAGTATCTATATCACCTGAGAAAAACATGCTTAAAACGGTCAACATAAAGTTGGTGAGTTCATAGGTTAGTTTAAATATGAATGTAAGTTTCAAATGAATGTATTTGTCCACTGTATCATCACAGTACCATGTAAAAATCCCAAAGATTTATAAAGAATGCATGACCAATTTAATGTCACCAAAATGTTTCAAGTATGTATTGCCACTTTATTCAAGGCACAGTAAATATCCATGTGAGTATAAAACAATGTTTACGATTACTCTAAGCTCATGAAACCGATGCACTAATATAACAGTAAGAGTTCATATGTAAGTGTTGTGGGCCCTGTAGGCCTAACCAATCGTAATCCGACATGTTATAACGTTCGTTTGCCCAGTGATAGCTAATCACCCGAACGGGGATTGTCAATCCCGAATAGATCTATTTTATAACATTCGCGCTCACCCTCCAAGTGATTTACAGTTCATGAAGCTGTGACGTAGACTTATATATATACCCATCACAGGTGTCCCCTCCAAGAACACCCGGGCAGTGATATAAAGAATATATACTCCCGTTACCGGTGTCCCCTCCAAGAACACCCGGGCAGTAAAGTAAAAATATGTACTCCCGTTACCGGTGTCCCCTCCAAGAACACCCGGGCAGTACCGTTTCTGTCATCAGTTCAATCCGCTTAAGCTAATCCTTAATCCTTTCAAAAGTAAAGTACATATATTTGTGACCAAAAATGAAGTCAAGTAATATATCCCATAGCGAGCTATGTAAATGAGTATGTATACCAATTTGTAAACAATCAGGTAAATGCATTTGTAAACAAGCATGTTCTCACCCCAAAAATATATATAAAACATGTAAAACGTGGGGCTATGAACTCACATTGATGTTGAAGAACGATTGACAGATAGGCATCTAATATGCACAACACGAACTGAAGACGAAGCGGCTCGATCAAGAAGTTGCAACTAATCTTAACGGCTAAGACCCACTAGCCTAGGATAATGAATTTGGGTTTCCCGATGAATGGTTACGTCAACGCGACACGTTGATAAAAGATTTAGATTTAAAGTTGTAATATCTTGGTGGTTGGTTAAATAAATAAATTGAAAATATACGCTAAGTGTGTAATATATATTCTTTATATATTACATATGAAAAATAACCCTTATATAATTCCTACCGTGAATTATATAACAAAGACAATCAATCCAAAGATTAATGAAAAGTATATAATACCTTGCAGGTATTATATAATAAGTGTGAATAATAAATTAAACCAATTAGTTTGACAACCATTTAATTATATGAGAAAGCTTTTAAAAAGTTTGACACATGTCTTAACGTTATGAATTAATCAAACCATGTTTGTAACAGTTTATAACCATTATAAAATATAAAATAATATTTTATAAATTATATTTCGTTTCTTCGACAGGTCGTGTCTAAAACAGTTGTCTCAATGTAAAAGTATAGTTTTCGTTCATTGGTCAGGTTATTGTATAATACAAGTTAATGTATCTTTAAAATATAACTCGGTCCCCTTTATTCGTTTCTAAAATAATATAAGCTTTATTAAACATGCTAAACATATAAATTATAAAAATTTTGTCATTACTTTCCCGTTTACAAAAGTATCCCGCATTCCGTAAAAACTTAATGTTTCCATATTCGTAAAAGGCTTATTTTTTTCCACTTTCCAAATTAAACGTGTTTTCAATATCTCGTGTTTTTAAATATAAATATAAAATATATATATATATATATATATATATATATATATATATATATATATATATATATATATATATATAACCCTAACCAAAATAATAATTATTACAATTTAATTAACCATTAACCACCATTATATATATCCGGTTTTAATATTTTCAAAACCTTATGTTATTTTCATTTGTCGTCTCATATGAGACAAACGCACCCTTTATATATATAACCAAACGGAACCTTTTTATATAAAACCAAACGGAACCTTTTCTAAACCGAATCCAAACGCACCCTTTGGAACCCCAAACAGCCCTTGCGGCTGTTAGCACCAAACCAAACACGCCCTTGGACCCAAACAACCCTTTCAGCTGTTAAACCCTCAACCGAACGCCCCCTTGCGGGCTGTCCTTATTGCCAAACGCACCCTCTTTTACATAATACCCAGATCCAAACGCCCCCATGGCTGCCACACAGCCAACCAAACACCCCTTATATCACTTTCGCAGCCAAACGCACCCTTACCCACTTTTTGCTAAACCAAACACGCCCTTGGTGGGGCTGGCCCGAAACAAACGCACCCTAACTAGTGCTAAACCCACAAATAAACACTCCCTTGGTGCATTTAAATAGTCCAACGCACCCAAGGGGTGCGACACGAAAACAATCCACCCTACGGTGGTGGCTGTCGCCGCACCACCGAGCCAAACACCCTTGCGGGTGGGCTGTCATCGAGACAAACACCCTCGAGGTGTCAACATATACCGAACGCAGCCTTTCTTCGGCTGTCCCAAAACTAAAACGCACCCCGTGGTGCTAGAAATAAATCGAACGCGCCCTATAGTGGCGGCAGCCCGCCATACCCACCCCATGGTGGCGGCTGCCCCACCAAACGCACCCTCGTGGTGCTTATTTCACCAACCGAACGCACCCATTATGGTTACCACGCAAACCCACACACCCTAATGGGTTATAAAAACCTAACGCACCCTATCTTGGTGTTAACCCCGGATCCAAACGCACCCACTGTCATGGTGACAGCAGGGTGACGGCGGTGAGGAGATGATGATGATGCGATGGTGATGATGGTGGTGGTGTCGTCGGTCGAAAGAAAGAAAAGGGGGGGGGAAGGAAACCGGCGGCTGTCGTCGGAATAGGGGAAGAAAATGGCGAGTGGCGGAGAGTGACCTAGTGGGTCGGATAGATCGGTTAACGAGGATCACTTTTGGTTTCGGCCGGAAAAGTCACCGGAAAACTTTTCCGGCGGCGGCGTGCGGCGGCCGGCGGCGGCTGAGGGGTGGCCGGATAATGTGGAGAGGGAGGTCTTTGGAACTTGGCGGAGGATAGAATAAGTCCGCCGGAAAATAGTTTTTGGCAGCGACGAGTGGCGGCGGTGGGTGGCCGGCGGGGTGGGGGTGGGGCTGCCGGATAAATTGGTGAGAGGGAGAGAACAGGGAGTGATAGGGTTGTGAGGTGTTGTTTTTATTTGTCAGATATGAATAAAAATATATAATAAACTTTTATATATATATTAAAACTATAAAATAAATGTGACAAGTTTTAATAGTTTGGGGTAAATTTTGTAAATATTACCCAAGGGACCAAAAGTGTAATTGTTGAGAACTTTTATAAAATATTGGTTCGGGACTCGTTTGAGTGACTTAACGGATGTTTCAAAATACGAAACTTGCGCCATTGTTTTCCAAATCATTTTTCTGATAAAAATGAGTATTTATTTGATAATATTTCATAAATATTTTTATAACATTTATAAAAATGTTCGTTATTTATTTGGTGAACCGGTTATGTCTCGTTCAAAAGTAAAAATAGAAATAAATTTTTAACCCGTACATTTGCGTTATCAACAAACGTTACTGAATAAAATGATGACTAATTTATTAAATATTTTTATTTAATAAAAAGTGTAAATTAATTATAATTTAATTATTTTCTCGTTTCTAAATCTTGCGAGGGCATTTCAGTCACCTTCTGACTGTTTTCGGGTCTCGGTCAAAACTAAAAAGTTGTCAGGAATGTCGTTTTACATCAAATTGCTTTAGAGTCCGAATAATGAAAACGTAATTTAGCTGCTCGTTTTTGATAAATCAACCTAGGAATAACATATATCTCCTTTAAATATGTTCCGAAAAATTACCGGTTACGCGGTAATCGCTTTTATGTGAAAATAAAAGACCAAAAGTCAAAAGTCAAGTGAGACTCGAAAAGTCAAAGATTAAAATTGTCATTCAAAATTTCGAAAATTCTCGGATGTTACAGTTTGCCCTTAAGACTTAGAGGCATTATTTGTATGGTACGAAGAGTGTTATCTATACGGATCATAAGATCCTTCAACACATATTCGATCAGAAGGAGTTGAATATGCGTCAAAGGAGGTGGATTGAGTTATTTAGTGACTATAAGTGTGAGATTCGCTACCACCCGGGTAAGGCGAATGTGGTGGCGGATGCACTAAGTAGGAAGGAATGAGTGAAGCCTAGACATGTACGAGCAATGGCTATAACTATTCAGCCTGGAATAAGAGGAATGATAATGACAGCCGAAAGTGAGGCATTCAAGCAAGAGAACGTACTTGCAGAAAGGCTACATGGTTTAGATCAACAGATGGAAAGTAAAGAAGACGGGAGTTTATACTTCTTAGACCATATATGGGTTCTGTTAGTAGGAGGTGTGCGAACGATAATTATGGACGAAGCCCATAACACTAGGTACTCTATACATCCTGGAGCGGATAAGATGTACCATGATCTTCGCAATATGTACTGGTGGCCAAGAATAAAGAGGGATATTGCTACGTATGTTAGCAAATTTCTAATTTGTTCTAAGGTGAAAGCTGAGCATCAAAGGCCTTCGGGTTTATTGCAACAACCCAAGATACCCGAATGGAAGTGAGATAAGATCACTATGGATTTTATCACCAAGTTACCTAAGACGAAGAGTGGGCATGATACGATTTGGGTAATAGTCGACAGGCTAACCAAGTCGGCTTATTTTCTGGCAATACGAGAGGATTATAGTACTGAGAGACTGGCAAGGTTGTACATTAATGAGATAGTCGCTCGACACGGTGTTCCTGTGTCGATCATTTCGGATCGAGATGGACGTTTTAGATCGCGATTCTGGCAAACATTGCAAAAGGCTTTAAGGACGCGATTGGATATGAGTACAACTTATCATCCTCAAACAGATAGACAAAGTGAGCGTACGATTCAGACTTTGGAAGATATGATAAGGGCGTGTGTGATAGATTTCGGTGGAAATTGGGATGTTCACCTGCCGTTGGTAGAATTTTCTTACAATAATAGTTATCATTCGAGCATTCGGTGTGCTCCGTTTGAAGCGTTGTATGGAAGAAAATATAGGTCGCCCGTTTTGTGGGCTGAGATTGGGGAAAGTAGTTTGATTGGGCCTGAGTTTGTGCAAGAGACAACCGACAAGGTGGTTTTGATCAAGGAGAAACTCAAAGCGGCAAGAGATCGTCAAAAGAGCTACGCTGACAATAGACGTAAGCCCCTAGAGTTTGAGGTTGGAGATAAAGTGTTACTAAAAGTGTCGCCTTGGAAAGGCGTGATGCGATTTGGAACGAAAGGTAAGTTGGCACCAAGGTATGTAGGGCCATTTAAAATCCTTAAAAGGATTGGCCCTGTAGCTTATAGGTTAAGGTTGCCTAAGGAATTGAGTGAGGTATACGACACGTTCCATGTGTCAAATTTGAAAAAGTGTTTGGCGGAGGCTAATTTGCATGTGCCGTTGGACGAGATCAAGGTCGACAAAACTCTTCATTTTGTCGAGAAACCCGTAGAGATTATGGACCGTGAAGTTAAGACTTTAAAACGGAGTAGGATTTCGATTGTTAAAGTGCGTTGGGATTCAAAGCATGGTCCTGAGTTTACATGGGAGCGCGAGGACCATATGAAAGCTAGGTATCCCCAACTGTTTGTTGCTAATGATGGTAAATCTAGTGGTTAAATCTCGGGACGAGATTTCCCTAAGGAGGGGATACTGTGACAACTGTGCTTTGAGCAGGTTAGTCAACTGTTAGCATTGACTTGAGTTTCATTATGTGTTATAGTAATTATGTGGTTATGTGATCTTATGTGAGTTGGTTATCAATCTATTGAGCGTGATCGTCTCATGGTGATTGAAGTTATGGTTGTTATGGATATTTCATTTTGTTCACATTTTTAGTGACAATGAAAATGATGGTATAATTTTATGTGCGTATGTATTTTATGTATATGTATTATGTATTTACGTATTTAATTAATAGGAGTTCGTTAGATTAGAATATTAGTTTAGAAATTTAGTTAGGTAAATTTTAGTGGTAATAAGTTAGAAAAAAATAAATATGATTAGAAATGATATTTATTTAAAATTATTTAAGTTAGTTTAACTTAAAAAGGGTTTGCTAAAATAAATAAAGGTTTTTATAAAAATAACAAAAATTAAGGGTTTTCGTTTAAATAATAAAAAAATAAAAAAATATATATAGGGGTGTTTGTTCGACCGGACTTAAGAGAAAAAGAAGGAAAGAAAAACAAATTTTAGTCCAACTACAATTCTAATTAGGTAATTATCCAAACCTCTTTCTTTTCACTATAAATACAAACCCCTCATCCCTAATTTTTTTTATATCCGGTCGAACCAAGAAGCAGAGAAAAAAAATTATTCAAGATTAATTTGGTGATTTAGGGTTTCAAGAATCAAGGATTAAGGTATGTTCATAAACCCTAGTTGTTTAGTTTTCTTTAATTCATGTAACAATCAAGTGATGGATAAATCAGGGTTCATAAAATTCTGTAAATTTATAATGTTAAACTTAATTAAAAGTGTTTAGGGTTTAATAAGGGTCATATTGATGTAATTGGTTAGGGTTGGATCGCGTTTAAATAGGAATTAGGTTTGAGCAGAATTTTAGTTCATGTTGTTCGATGGATATCTCAAGGATGGTAACGTTTTTTTTATGAATCTTATGTCTATTGATAAGTTCATAGAGTCTAGTTTCCAAAAAGTCCGCCCCCAAAAGGTTTTGAGGTCGGGAAGTTAGTCAAATAATTTTTGCAAGAAAAGTTGTCAAAACAGTAAGTTCGTGTCAGATTTGGGTCTGATTTCGGGGAGTAAAACCCCTACTTAAAGTTCAAATTGGGGTTATCCAAAAATCATGGGTTATATTTTAGGTGTCTATTAACTCCAGTTCGAAGGGCTAGCGATAAAACATTTTCTAAGTATTTTTAAGGACGTCAAACTTTTTGGTGTGCGTTCAGATTTGAATTTGAGTACTTTGTAAAGATGAATTTTTATAAAATAGTTCCACTCAGTATTATTTTTTCTAAAAAAGTGGGAGCCCAAGTAAAACTCTAGTCAAAAATTTGAGACATTGTTTTAGAGGTTTAATAAGTTAGTAAAAATAATAAATATGATTAGAAATGATATTTATTTATAATTATTTAAGTTAGTTTAATTTAAAAAGGGTTTGCTAAAATAAATAAAGGTTTTTATAAAAATAACAAAAATTAAGGGTTTTCGTTTAAATAATAAAAAAATAAAAAAATAAAAAAATATATATAGGTGTGTTTGTTCGACCGACTTTAGGTATAAAAAAAGAGGAAAGAAAAACAAATTTTAGTCAAACTACAATTCTAATTAGGTAATTATCCAAACCTCTTTCTTTTCACTATAAATACAAACCCCTCATCCCTATTTTTTTTATATCCGGTCGAACCAAGAAGCAGAGAAAAAAAAATTCAAGATTAATTTGGTGATTTAGGGTTTCAAGAATCAAGGATTAAGGTATGTTCATAAACCCTAGTTGTTTAGTTTTCTTTAATTCATGTAACAATCAAGTTGATGGAATAAATAAGGGTTACATTAAAATTCTGCGTAAATTTATAAGGTTAAAACTTAATTTTAAGAGTGTTTAGGGTTTAATTAGGGTCATATTGATGTAATTGGTTAGGGTTGGATCGCGTTTAAATAGGAATTAGGTTTGAGCAGAATTTTAGTTCATGTTGTTCGATGGATATCTCAAGGATGGTAACGTTTTTTTTTATGAATCTTATGTCTATTGATAAGTTCAGAAAGTCCTTGAGTTTCCAAATAGTCCCCCCCCCCCCACGAAAGGTTTGAGGGGGTCGGGTAGTTAGTCAATAATTTTTGCAAGGAAAAGTTGTACTAAACAGTAAGGTTCGTTGTCAGGATTGGGTTTCTGATGTAGAATCATGAGATCATATCTAGGGGGATGTTAGTTAAAACCCCTACTTAAAGTTCAAATTGGGGTTAGCCAAAAATCATGGGTTATATTTTAGGTGTCTATTAACTCCAGTTCGAAGGGCTAGCGATAAAACATTTTCTAAGTATTTTTAAGGACGTCAAACTTTTTGGTGTGCGTTCAGATTTGAATGTGAGTACTTTGTAAAGATGAATTTTTATAAAATAGTTCCACTAAGTATTATTTTTTCTAAAAAATCATAGTAGCTCACAACTCATTGGGGAGCTATGTTAGGTGTTTTAGTATTTTATTTGTGGTCATAAAGTGACTACAAATTTCTGCCGGAAACTGAAAAGTTAGAAGTTAATGGTTAAGGTTATATATAGTATGAAAATGATTTGGGAGATGTATATAAAGGATTATAAACTTAGTGTAAGGTTTAGAAGTCCATCATGTGATGGTTACATTGGCTTGGGCATTTGCCTAACCGAGTGTAACTTGTGTTTTTGTTGTGTTTAGATTGTATGCAAGATTTTGTCAAGTAGCTGAGCATCAGGTGAGTTTCATAGTCCCATTTTACTATATTTTCTTGCGATGGAAATAATGCAAAATATGTTTTGAAATGTTTTAAATTACTGTGATTATGTGGTTTTAGTTGACGCTTTGACTTTTATGTAGCTATTATATGTTATGTGTTGCATGTTGTATGATGTTGTATTGGTTTTTGCCTACTTTGTGGGTATGAGGTTTTGCCTACTTTGTATGGGTATGATATTGTGGGTATGAGGTTTTGCCTACTATTCTCGACGTCCCGGTACTCCTACAAATATGGACTTCGCTAATTGGACCGGGCCAAGAAAACGAACAAGCCCAATGGGGGTCCAATAGAGTTCGGCCCATTAAGGCCCAACAAGGTCAAATCAAGGTTCTAGAAACTTCTAGAAAATTTCAAAATTTGAATTAGCCTCTAGAAACTTCTAGAAAATAGAGGGAAACTAGTAAATTCAAATTTTAAATCAAGGTGCATCCTATTATCCAATTCACCCTTTTATCCATCGGGCAAAAGGGACCTCTCCAGAAAATAATTTCCCTATAAATACCACATTATTCCTCCCTCCTCCTCCTTGTACAAAACCCATGGCCAAACATCAATCCACATCAAAAATTTGTGTCTTTGATCTTCTAACATGTTTCTAGCATTAGGCTTGATTCATGGTTACTTCTTAGATGAATTCCACTAGTACCAAGGGGTATGTAGTGATGTATAGGATGTCTCTACATGAAAGTGATCATCTTTTTTTCTTACCTTTCATGTAGTAGATTGAGTCACATAAAAGTGATTACATTTGATCACTTGTATGTTAGATGGTGTTGTATGTTGTAACTTATTCATATCTCTTGTAATCATGTGTGATAGTTACATTGTGGTGATCATAGGAAGGTGTGTTAGATCATGATAATCATAGGAAGGTGTGTTAGATCGTGGTGATCTTGGTAGTGTCTTGGTGAAGTGAAGTTGTGCTGTTAGTAGTGAAGTGAAGTTGTGTGAAACAACTGACCAAATAGTTCAAGAGAATCCGACGAAATGTGGGAATTCAAGGATTGTAAAAACAAACGAATTAAACATCTTCGTTTCTAATACGATACCATATATTTAAAATATATAATATAATACTTAAAAATAATATATTTTATTATTTTCGTCTCTTTATCGGGCTAAACGGGGTAAGTATAAAATCTTATCGTCTTAGTATGTCCATGTTCAATGTTTAATCTTAACATTTAACATTTATAAAAGTCGTCCTTTGTCCTTTAGTTGAGTTGACTCCAAATAATCATTCCACATTATTTTCTAAGTGCGACATTTTTCACAAAATTTCGACATGACCCGTTCGTTTGTAAAAGGTTTCCAAGGTTTCAAAACCTTAAGTTTCTATACTTTTCACAATTTTTCCAAAATTCTGAAAAAAATGCCAAAAAGTCCTATTGTAAAGCGTTTACCCATTTATTACTAAAATCAACCATATTAACCATTTTTCCCACTTCCGTAAATCTATTTATCCGACTTAGTAACCCAAACTATAAAATTTTCCTTATCAGGCCCGAAAGCCCAACGTTAGTTCAATAACATTTGTTAAGTCCAATATAATTACTTTTAACTCCAATCCAAGTCCATTAATCCATTCACAAGTCCTATTTATCAATTTTTTCCTAATGAGCCTAGAGTCCATGTTAGTCCATTAACGGTCTTTAATATGTTTAGACCGATAGTAAAATTAGTCCATAACCTTTTATATAAGTCCAAAATATAAAACGAAGCTCAATAGGCCTTAAGCCCATTAAGCCGTACCCAAAATAGGCCATAAGCCGATCCAAATAAGCCATAAACTGAATAAACCATAAGTCCAAGTATAAGCCAAAATCACAATAAGCCATAAGCTCGAAATATACGCCGAAACATAATAAGCCATAAGCTCGAAATATAAGCCAAAACATAATTAAACCATAAGCTCAAAATATAAGCCGAACTAAATAAGCTATAACAAATGGGTCTTAAGCCTGAATAAGCTAAATCGAATAAGCCCAAAATGAACACAAATGGACCAAGTCCAATACCTTTTCTTCTTTTTCTTTTCGTTGGGCTGAAACCACCCAATAAGCCCAAAATACCAAATAAGCTTTTCATAAGCTTATTTTTAAGCCACTTTCAAAATATGCTCTAAATAAGCCCTTGACTCAAAATAAATTTACCACCACAACCATAATTTAAAAGTGATCATTCGTTGTTCCTTTCTTTTTGTATTCGACGCAAACAAACACCCTTTTAAATCATCCGTTTCGTTTTTAAATTTCGATTTTTATGACGATCAACTTGTACAACTAGCATTTAGATACCAATATGAACACAAAAGTACAACTAAAAACAAAATTTAGAAAACTTACAAATTTGGAAGTTCTTGGTTTGGTTTTGACGCAAAGAAAACAAACCCCAATATCTTTCTTACGACCCGAGACTATCAAATATCAACCCACTATACTTTCTAACCTTGTGTTCTTGTTAAGTCTTCAAAAATTTATGTTTCTTGTGTTTGTGTATGTTCGGCCAAAAACCAAAGAGAGAAAGAGAGATTTTTTTTTGTTTTGATTTTGAAATGCATGAATGAATGTTTAGGTGGTGGAAGGAATATATGGGTACTATCTTGAGACACCTTTGCTAGAAAATAGCCTTCTTGCCCCCTTAAAGCCTCACTCGTCCGATTTGGATCCTAAGAGGGGTTCGGGTTCTTCTTTTCGTGTCGAGGTTACTTAAAACTCAAGTGTCAACACTTTACAACATTACTCAAAGTTAGTTAATATTTTTATTGGTCTTAAAAACATTTTTCCACTAACCTAGGTTATTTACACGACCTGTTTCCAACTTAAACTCCCCAAAACTCATTTTGGACATTTAACGGACGGTTTCGGGACCAAAATCACGAGGTTACTTCAAACAAACCAAAACTTCCTCAACAAGTTTTAAAAGTTTTCTTGACTTTCAAAAAATACATCTTATCGCTTTAGACTTCGTTCACAAATTTCACTTTTACGACCGATACGCACTTAACTCAATTTCACGGAAACGCCTGTTTCCTGATAACTTTTAACTCACACCTCCATGTTTTATGTTCTAGGCAAACATTACTTCAAATTACTTACTAAATAAATTCGTTATATTCACCCACGATTATTAAACCCGTTCTCTACTTAACTGTCGTGCCGGTACGCGCTACGTGACAAATTCTCGCGAATAATGAGAAAACTTTCCAGAACGCAATTAAATGACAATTAAATTCTCTTATATGGAAAAATTGAATCAGACGTGATGCACTTACGGAACTCAACTCTCTCAACACCCGGTTAAACTGTAACCGTTTTATGCAAACTAAGTAAACCGAAGTCAACTTTTCAGCTTTCTGGCAAGAAAGCCAACAAAATCAAAAGACTCTGATAGAAAATTACGATATTTTATAATACTTAACCATGGACAAGCTACCGGTTATCACAACTGAGTTTAAGGTCAAACCTACAAGCTCACCAACATCATTATTGACATTTTCGAGATCATTTTTAGGTGAAGAGAATGATCGTTAAGGTTGAGATGTGAGATAGCAGACTTTAAGTGTATCCTGTATGGGTCATGTTTGAGAGGTCTTGCTTTTGAAGTATGTTATGGATTTGTTTCTTTTGAGGATTAATGTTTAAGATTGTATGGACCCCTGCGCGGGCATTTGGATTTGTAAGCGACTATTTGTTGTGTTCTTGGATGGGACATCACTCAAGGTCATATTGAGGTTGATGGTCATCATGACACTCTTCATTTATGCATTTTAGTTCTCTCTATTATGTATCGTGTGTTGTGATTGATCATTATGTTGCATTCCTGTGTTTTCGCCTATGACGGGGTGTGACAGATTGGTAATCAAAGCCAAGGTTATAGAGAACTAGGTGGGTTGGCCTAGACTATAACTTAGGAACCTTCATATAGTTGCATTATAGGATCTATGTGCGCGGTGTTCCGCTTCTACTTGCTTATGTGGTCATATAGTATATCGTATTGGAAAGGTCAATCATTGAAATGTGTGAGCCTAATACGGAACAGGACCGGGAAAGGATACAGATATAAATATGGTAGCCAACATAGTTATAAACATATCACGACTCAAGTGTATTCAGTATTATCGTTCACACAAAACGGTGTTGACATCCTAGGATCGTGTTATGTGTAGCGTAGTATATTACGTTATATTATATATATGGTGACCTTCCCGCCAACCTAACATTACCCATGTTCTCCCTCGTGTAGATAATTCCGCCAAGGATGAAAACCTAAAGTGATGGCTGGCTTGCTGCCGCATCACAAGGAGGGGGAACGGGTGAACAAGCTGGTAGAGGAGGTGATAGAACTAAAGGTCATTCTGGTAATCAAAGTAATAGTGGGATTGGTGGTCGAGGTGGCCAAGTAGGTGGTCAGGGTAATGTGGTGAATGATGGTGTTGACGGAGTCCCCGACTTCCCCACTATCATCGCACAGCAGTTGCAAAATTTACTTCCCACTATTGTAGCCCAAGTAGGCGACCAGGGTAGGAATCAAGGAAATTGTAGGAATCAGGACGACGATGCCATCAATCACAACGACCATATGGGTTGTACCTATAAGGGTTTCTTAGATTGTAACCCAAAGGAGTATGATAGTAAGGGAGGTGCTATAGTTTATACACGTTAGATTGAGAAGATAGAGTCGATTCAGGATATGAGTGGATGTAGGGATAATCAAAAGGTGAAGTACACTGCTGGTTCATTTGTTGGCAAGGCTCTTACATGGTGGAACTCTCAAATCCACACACGAGGTCGAGAAGCCGCTATAGGTATGTCTTGGGAAGACTTTAAGACTTTGATTAGAGAGGAATTCTGCCTGAGTAATGAAATGCAAAAGTTGGAAAATGAGTAGTGAAATCACGCCATGGTCGGGGCTGGCCATGCTGCGTATACTGATAGGTTTCATGAGTTGGCTAGGTTAGTTCCTCACTTAGTAACCACAGAAAGTAAGAGGATTGAAAGGTATGTGTATGGCTTTGCTCTATAAATTCGAGGAATGGTGGCAGCAACGGAGCCAAAGACCATCCAAAAGGCTATACAGATTGCTGGCACATTGACTGATGAAGCCCTTAGGAATGGATCTATCAAAAAGAAAAGAGAGGAAATGTGGGGGAACCTAGTAAGGATAGGAATATGAGAGATGAAAACAAGAGGACCAGACTAGAAATGCCTTTGCCATAACCACCAACCATGTAGGAAGAGAGAATGCAGGCACGATACCCAAGTGTACCACCTGTAACTCTTACCATGCACTTGGGGCGCCTTGTCGCACATGTTTTAACTGTAACCGTCTAGGTTATTTCTTAATGGATTGTAGAGTGGTGCCTAGGAATGTAAACCCGGTGAATGTGAGGAACCCAATAGCTGCTCGTGGAGCATGCTTTGAGTGTGGAAGCCCCGATCATTACAAATCGGCATGTCCTAGGTTGATTAGAGCACAAGGTCCAGGAGGAAACCGTCCAAACCAAGCTTTAGCTAATGATGGGGGTCAGGATCATGGGAACCATGGGAATCAGGCAAGGGTGAGGGCATTTATGTTGGGAGCAGAGGAAGCTCGCCAAGACTCGAACATCATGACGGGTACATTTACTTTAAACGATCATTATGCCACTAACTTATTTGACTTTGGTGCCAACTATAGTTTTGTTTACACTACTTTTTACTCTGATAGGCATAGAGCCAGTGAGTTAGGTTTTAGTTCTGAAATTGGATTGCTTGGCGGAAGCTTTAGAGATATAAGGTTATTAAGATTGCAAACTAGAAATAGGATGGTCACGTGTTTGACATTTGACTTGATACATTTGGACGTGGAGTTTTCATGTGATAAAGGCATGGATTCGTTGTCTAATCACAAGGCTGAGATAATTTGTCATGAGAAAGTAGTTAGGATACCACTACTAGATGGCAAGGTGATTAGAGTGTTAGGAGAAAGACCGAAAGAGAAAGTGAGACATTTGATGAGTGCTAAGGCTAAGGAAAAGAAACAAGAAAAGATTGCGGTAGTGAGAGATTTTCCCGAGGTATTTCCGGATGATTTATCAGGATTGCCTCCTATTCGGGAGATCGACTTTCGGATTGAGTTAATCTGGAGGAAGTTACCGTTGTGAAATCTCACCTATCGATTGGCACTTCTGAAATGGAGGAGTTGTCGGGACAACTTAAGGAACTCCAGGATAAAGGTTTCATTCGACCAAGCTCGTCGCCTTGGGGAGCATCGCTATTGTTTGTGAAGAAGAAAGATAGTTCTTCTAGGATGTGTATTGATTATAGAGAGTTGAACATGTTGACCATCAAGAATCGTTATCCACTCCCTAGGATAGATGACTTATTTGACCAACTTCACGGATTACAATACTTTTCTAAGATAGATCTTTGGTCTGGATACCATCAGCTGAGAGTGCATGAGGATGACATTCCAAATACTGCAGTTCAAACTCGTTATGGACATTTCGAGTTCACAATAATGCCCTTTGGTCTAACTAACGCACCATCGGTATTTATAGATTTGATGAATCGTGTATGTAGGCCTTATCTAGACAAGTTTGTGATAGTATTCATAGACGAAATCCTAATTTACTCTAAGACTCGAGAGGAGCATGAGGAACACCTAGGATTAGTCTTGGAATTGCTCAAGAAAGAGAAGTTGTATGCTAAGTTTTCTAAGTGTGAATTTTAGTTGCGAGAGGTACAGTTTCTTGGGAATATGATTAATGGTGATGGGATTCATGTTGATCCTAGTAAGATTGAGGCTGTTAAAAATTGGGAAGCCCCTAAAACCCCGACTAAAGTTCATTTGTTCTTAGGATTTGTAGGGTATTATCGTAGGTTCATTGAGAACTTTTCTAAGACAGCTAAGTCGCTGACTATCTTGACTCAAAAGTGTAAGACTTTTGATTGGGGTGAGGAACAGGAATTGGCATTTCAAACCTTGAAGGATAAGTTGTGTAATGCGCCTGTTCTAGCTCTCCTCGATGGACCGGAAGACTTTGTAGTGTATTGTGATGCGTCCGGGTTAGGACTAGGTTGTGTGTTAATGTAGAGAGGTGTAACACCTCAGAAAAATTTAGAGCTCTATATCACTTTACACAGAAATAAAAAAAAAAAAAAAAAAAAACCCTGTACTGAATTGCCAAAATTTCCGTTACATTCAAATAAAAGTTATCCTTCGAGCGACATGCAATATTTTACGTTATTGAGAATTTTAATAGCAGGTATAAATCGTCGTTTTGTTTACGAATCAAAAAGGGATACTTTAGAAAACGCGTAGCAATAAGAAATCATAATTTCTCGCGCCTTGCGAAACAAGGTTGCACGACTTATCTTTTTGTTGGAACGTCCAATCCTTAATAAATTAAAAACCTTTGGAGTGGCATCAATATTTATATATTACTAAATAAACAACGTACCTTGGCGTTTCATTTCCTCAAACTCTAAATATACAAACATATATTTAAGTCAATCAGTGGAAAGATTTCAAAGTAAACAAACCAACACTATCATTGCATTCTTACACCTACTGCCCTACACCTTACATGCACATGCTACGTTTTGTTTCAATTTCATTTCAACTTCAATCCAACCAATAGTATCTATTCTTTAACAGTATTATAAAAAGGGTAATCATAACCAATAGTATCATACACCAATAGTAGGTGTAAATAATGTCATTCACATGCATGGTCTCAGAGAGCTAGTAATCACCTTGCGTATAAATGAGGCACCATGTACGAACCAATTTATCTCAACTAAAAGTAGTAACAAAAATTAAAACAAACAACTGCTCGAGTGGAAGATTTTTGGTTGGGATCGTTTTAAGGACTAAGGGGACGACGGATTACTAAGGGTGTAAACCAAGAACGATTCAAGCTCTTATCATCATCATTTCCTCCTCATCAACTAGCAACACTTGGACCTTTGTAAGTTACTTTGTAGCTTAACATTCATCATGCTATGTCATTTACCCTCGTAGTCTCATTCGCGACCAAAAAAAACCAAATCATGTCCAGTTTGACAAGCTAGCCAAAAGCCTTGGCTTTACATAACAAGCGCACGACGTATAGCCATGCACGTTTAATACATACGCATGCATGCAAAAACCCTAGTCGTACCATGTCTAAATTAAACACGCGACGTTGATAAACATGTAGGCACGCACTATGCGTGTAAACACGTAACGAACCAAAAGACTTTGCGAAAACTTTAACCACGTCGTGATCAAATTGCATTGGCCACTAAGGACTAATACACCTTAGTATTACGCGTGAAATGTTGTAAAAAATTTTATGTCGTGACCTCAATGCATACCGTGGGTGTAACCAAGTAACCCAAATCGAACCATAGCGACCCTTCTCACTCGCTGTTGACGCACCACAAACTCGGTTAAAGCCGAGCAACCTATGCTCGTTGGTTAGTGTCCAGACCTGTAAGCCTTGACACCGAGTTTCATTATGAGACGCACCAATGCATGCAAATAAGCCAAAAAGAAAGGGGCACTGCCTTGTCATGATTGTTGCACCACGAAAAGAATGCAACCACAGCAGCCGCTGTTGGGTCTGCTCAAAACGCACCAAGCGTCCTTGTGTCTCAATCTTTGAAAGGCCTAGTAACCCAAGTATTGAGATCAGGACATTGGTGGGTTTTATGAGAACTAGATATGGAATATTTCTGAGACGTTAGAAGGGGAGAAACCGAAAATAATTAGTGCAAAAGTTCACTATGTTGCGTCAGGTGAGCAGCAAAAAGAAAAAGAAAAGTGGTAGGACATGTGCTTATTATACATATACACGTGATGGGTTTTGAAATATATATAAAAGAATGCATGTTTTCTTAATTTATGACAAGTTGACATAGGGAACTTTCATACTACTTTCATTTATAAATTTTGACATAGAGATATATTACATGCGTAGCTATCAAATTCTCGGTTCGAGCTCCAAATGGGTTGGCAGCTTATTAACAAATATAAATTAGAAACGATACTTTTGATGGTTTAGAAGTATTAATTATGGAACCGAACTTTTAAACAGGTAAACGAGTTTATCCCAGCTCATATATTTTAGTTGACACCAAAAATATTTTCAAAACTTATTTGAGTTTAAAAAAACATGACTTTAAAAATCCATCATGATTAAATTGTGAAACATGAAAACATGAGCAATATTAAATACAAGTAAATAATTTTCTTCTAAAAATTTTAGGCGTTCTCTCATGGTCTGCAATATATTAGTGGGACATTCAGACGAGGTTTAAGTGAACGACTTAGAGTAGGTAAATGAGACAAGTAATAAAACAATAGATATGTAACTCAATAGTTGGTAAATAATAGTTATATTATTAAAACTTAAATTGTATTATTCTAACAATATGACCATGTGATCTTAAGCACATAATTACATCAAATTATGTATAAATACCTATATGTGTGAAGTCGTGTATCATCCCTAGAGCCAACGGTCTAATCAACGATATGAGAACATGTAACACCCTCATTTTTACATATAGCAGCGGAAGCTAATCTGTGGTATTACTTCAAAGTACGACAGTCATAATCATAGAAAATGAATCAAAAAGAGTCGTTTATGAAAATAAATTATCATTCATTTATTTCATCAGAGTTTTTACAAAAGAGAGGTCCCAACATCTGTACAATAAAGTTTGAATGATAACGGTTTTTCCATCGTCATGTCCTCGCCACTCCGTGCCATTAGTTACCTGAGATCAAACATGCTAAAAAGTCAACACAAAGGTTGAGTGAAATCCATAGGTTTAAGTAATATAATTTGAATGCAAATGCGATATTTGGGTTACGTTGATATACACCCAGTTACGAAAACATAATTATTATTGCCATCTAGCTCATGAACCGAAAAGCCTTAGGGTTATGGTGATACGTTTAATAGCCCCTGGGGTCCTTTTGCAAAATACCCGCGTGATTTCTAATGATGTGCAATTGGTTACATGTAATTGGGTACACCAACGGGGAGTCCAGCCCAAATAGATCTATTCACATCATTCGCGCTTACTACGGAGAGTAATTAACGGTTCATGATTATAGGGACTTAAAGGCAAAGCAATTACTTAGGCAATAGTAAATTGAAATAACATACATAAATAATTGCATTCATGTTTATAGCATGTATCCCCCTCGCGGGTTTATAAAACATTTGAAATATTGAAATGCGAGGCTATGAACTCACCTGAACAGTTATAGGGAAATTGATAGCAATGTATATAAAATGAATAGTAACGGCTTCGTCACGGGCAACCTGGGGTAATATATGTCAAGTCTTAGTTTGATTGAATATGTAAGATTTTACATCGATGTCGGTTTTGATATTAAAATTATCATAAAAAACCGTTGGGCCTATCATTAATTCAGAAGTCATTCAGTAAACGTTTGAGGAGCTTGGGCACTTTTTAAAAATCTAACCCAACAACTTCAGTCGGAACGTAATGACCAAGATGAAACTCCTTCATATGAAGCTCCTAGTATTGTGGTATGAATGGATCCGGGGCATGATTTTTTGAAAGCACATCGGAGATGAATGATCATAATAGTATAACATAAGTACGTTTTAAGCATTTGATTCAATATCTGGAATATTGAAAACATATTTATTATTGCCATTAGCTCATGAATCTGAAGCCTTAGGGTATGGTGATACGTTATAGCCCCTGCGGGTACCTTTGCCAAAATACCCGCGTAATTTCTAATGATGTACAATTGGTTACACGTAACTGGGTACACCAACAGGGAGTCCAGCCCAAATAGATATACCAAGTAAACCTTGCACTTTAAAAAGAGACATAATACCCTTGGAGTTTGCACTTTTACGAGTTTGGTCCTTCAAGTTTAAATGATATACCAAGTAAAACTTGCACTTTAAAAAGAGACATAATAGACCCATGTAGTTATAATTTTGATAAAATGACATTTTTAGTCCTTTTAGTTATAAGTTTCCGAAAGTTACGATATATACCCCTTGCATGGATAATTTTTACAAAACATGTCCAAATTGCCATGCAAGCTTATTTTAACATTTGAATAGACATTTATAAGTTATAATAAACTAAAATATGAAGATTTAACGCAACGCAAGTTTAAAATAACGATTCGTTACGCGAGGAAGCAAAACGGGTCATATTAAATTCTTTCACGACTTATCAAAACACTTATTTTAATGTTATTTAAGCTTATTGGAATAGATTATAACAATAGTTTACAAGCTTAGCTTATAGATTAAGCAAAAACATAAAATTAGAGTTTCGGGTGTACGGTTTTGGATAAAAAAGGTATAACACATAGGTTTTTGAGTTCAAAGCTTTATATAATGATTTTAGCATGATCATATGAACATTATAAAGGTATGAATACAGAATTGAGACTTTTAGCTTCGTACGCCTAGAATAACGACGAATGGGTTGAGTAACGACTCTCGGGCTTCGTTTTCTTCAAGGATTCGCTTCTTGAACATCTTTTATGATCCTAGGATCATATGGGAGCAAAGGATTGCTGCCTTAAGGGTTATAGTAAGAAGATGGGGGGTGCGAGTTTGAATGAACACATAGGAGTCCTATTTATACCCATTTAAAGGTATAATGAGTAAGCAAGCTTCATGATCTGGTCTTGACACATAGAGGGTCTAGTTAGGGAGGTGTTAAAGCTGTAGAAAATATGTTGTGGAATTTAGAAACTAGCTTTGTAGTGATGGTGGTTGTCCATTTTGATGCCGCTGCTGAAGTAAGCAAAAACAAGGCCATTTGCACTCATATTTGACCGAAGGAAATGTCTAGAGAAGTTGCTTGGAAAGCAGCTTAGGGTTTTCTAAGAAGAGGTTTTTACATAAGTTATTTGCACTTGGAATGGTTTGAAATGGGTCAAAATTGAGTATGAAAGGGTTCGGGTCTGTTTTAGGGTTCGACTAGGTTTTCACAAGTTTTCAAGCCTTTATTTCGTGTATAAATGATTAAGGATAGTTAATACATGTTCCTAAGGTCTGATATAAGGATAGGATTAAACAAAATTACAAATTGGTTTGGGTTAAAAAACGGATTAGAATTGAAGAAAAGAGGTCACGGTTTGATTAGGCACGTTTAAGGGTTTTCTGACTTTCTTGGTTTATATTTGCATACCTCTTGAATTAGAATGATGGAATACAAATCCTAAGGCCTTATATAAAGTATTATCAATGAAGTTTGGTTGTTGGTTTAAGTTAAAAATAGGTGAAATTGACAAATAAGCCATTGGGCTTGGATTGCAGGCTCGTATTATAAACGTTTAGGGTTTTCTAGCTCTGTAAGTCTTGTACATTGTTGAAGAAAGGATGGTAATGATAGAATAAAGGTTTTGTAATCTCATTTTATGGGTTTTACAATGACTCATGGTTGCTTTACATGAGAATGAGATGGCTCTGAAAATGAGTAAACGGTCAAAATCCACAATTATGGGTACAATTAGTGTTTTCTGGATTTGTTTTCTTGTAATCGTTGGAAGTAGAAAGATGAAATAATAATGGATTAATGATTGATAATGTTGTAATTTATTTTATTATAATTTATTTAATAATTGGTTTAGGATTACAATGGATAAAAAAATCAAGAATCGCGTCATGGTTCGAAACTGCTCGGTTTTTTAGGGTTTTGGGTTTTGAATTAGGGTTTTAGTATAAAAAGGATGTATGAAAAGCTTATGAATAGAATATTTAGGGGTTTATACATATGTAGAATGAGTGTAGTAAACTTGTACACAAGTAGGTGGTGAAGAAATTAGACTGAAAACTAGGTAAAATGGCTATTTTTAGAGAAAATTGCTTAATGACTTGTACATTGCGCTTTCTTAGAGATTTGTACTTTGAGTGAAGAGATTTATATTCCAAATGAGATGTTATATTTCTTGTACATAGCTTTTAGTATCTTGTGCATTACTTTATATTTAATACCATTCATGAGATTAAGGTTTAAGATATCCGATAACGGTTTAACGCCCCTTTGATATAATGTTGCGAATGGTACATTATAGGGAATAATGTACTTTGTAAATAATGTAGTATGATATTGAGCTTTGACAAATTATGATAATGCTTGACTCTATATATGAAGAAGAATTGCCATAATAGTTTTGCCTGAGCCCCTTTAACTTAGTTATGCAAGAAATGTTGCACATTGAGATATTGGCAAAGTAAGTAATGTAATGTAATAAAGCGAAAAATTTCCCTGAAAAAGGTGAGTTCATATATAACTGATAGATTGTACATCATCTAACTTAATAGATGGATATTTATATTTATGAAAATTGCGGGTTGTTATATTATGTAATTAAAACAAAAAAAAATTTCAATGCCTTTTCGAATAAGCATGATAATCGATATATATCTTAATATATCATAATATTTATCATATAAATATTTTAATAGCAATGCACCCAAAACGTGCATAAGTACTTAAATAGGAATCATAAGCTTGACTTGGACGAGGGCCACGAGGAGACTTAGCGCGCGAAAAAAAGAAAGAAAGTTATAGTTTAGGTTTTTGAAAAACGACCTAGTTCTTTATAACCTGGCTCTGATACCAATCTTTAACACCCCGAAATTCATTACCTAGCGGAACCAACAGTTTGGGTGTTAAGTCATAGTACAACAACATAAGAATATAAAGAACGACTCAAAAGAGACGTTTAAAACATAACATTGTCCCATTCATGAAAGATCAGAGTCAAAAATTTGTCCACAAGATCGTCACCATACAACATCATAACATAAGTTTTAAAATCATAACACAAAGTGTTTTTAATGAATGGAACCAAAACAAGTTTAATCAAAACATTTCGCGCTTAGACGTTCACCATTCGCCACTAGGAATCCATTCGCCACTCCAAGCCATCAACCCTGATTACCTGAGATAAAACATGCTAAAAGGTCAATGAAAACGTTGAGTGAATCCATAGAGTTTATATGAAATAAAGGGTGAACACAAGTATTTTTAATCATCGAAAACTTGTGGATCAAACAAGTTTTAATCACTAATGCATTAAGCTCATGCCACTGAAACGTTAACCAACATATTATAAATATGTAACCACATGCCCCACAACTAGGTAATATTGCAATATACCTAAATAAATTCTCAATACAAAATGTCCTTTAGGGGTGATCGCGCCATGGATGTCACAACCCCAAACAGGGCAGTCACGGCCCAATAGATCTACGTAATGTACTAGCGCTCACCCATCATAAGTAATTAACAGTGCATCAAATTAGGGGGCCTTTCTGCAATAGGTACTTATGTAATTAGTTCACAATCGGGTCCAGCAACCGAAAATCACTTGTGTTCAATTTATAAAACAATCAAAGGTATACTCCCTCGAGGGTTTTATAGAAAACATATAAGTAGAAAAGGCGGCTATGGAACTCACCGAGAGAACAATTAAATTAGAAGTATACGAATTCATTTGAACGAGCGGAGCAAGTACTCCTAAGCACCTCTCCTAAAAGACGTGACGTGAATATATACGTAAAAAGAAACAATATCGTAAAGAATTAAACAAGTTATCATGAATGTGTTTCCGAAGAAAGCATGGCATTTCACTAGAACTTCCCCAAATCCCTTTTTACTCCCAAAATGACTTGTGATCTGGTCTTATAGGTAAATAAACACCTACTAAGTTTCGGCTTTTAATTTTATTTATCAAATTGTAACAATACGTTTTTTAAATTTTGAGAACTAGATTGTAAAAACTTAACTTAACTCCGTTTCTGATTTAAACTTTCTACTCATGGACTCTATCTCCCTCCTAGCCCACAAATGTTCCTAATAAGTGGAGGCTTTCACATCCTGAGAAAGCTCTTTGAGTAATAGTTTTCAAAAATGTAAGACACAATAATCTACAAAAGTTTTATAACTATATGAAAAGACTGTTTTACCCATGGTTACCCAAAATAGAAAGTTTCCAAACTTTTTACCCTTTACGGAAATGGCCATAATTCCTAAACCATGATAGAAATGAAGGTGATGCCAAAAGCTATGGCTTCCTTAAGATGTCTACCACTGACCAATCTTTAAAAACCTAATCTTTTTGTTCTGCAAAAAAACTGGAGTTTAAAAACCCCGTGTTTCTATCATAGGTCCAATTTACCTCATTTTTCCTTATTTTGAAACCATAACTCCCTCATCCCAAGGAGTTGGTTGGCCATCCAACTATCCTATGATTCCAAGACATATATCTATCCAGAAATGTAATTTAATCATAGGCTCCAAGCCAAAATAGTTTTGCTATAACACGTTTTTGCTACTGTTTCAAAACAGTCGCAATTATTTACTCTAAAACCTATCCAAACATCAATCCTAACTTCTAGCCAATCGACCCTCCCCCCGCCCCCCTCCCACATGCAATGCCATACCAAAGCGTCTTAAACACAAATTATCAGCCAATAGTAAACTTTGCATTTCCCAGAATCAAACATCCATTTTTATGGATCAAAATCAAAAGAAAAATAATTATAAAGAAGTAACCTTACTAGACAATGATTTAAGACAAGAAAATCAAAGACCGCAAACACGTTCTCTGTCTTTTAGGGGCATTAGACCCACTCCAACACTCACAATCTTAACTCATAAGGGTTCAATACACCCTAAATAACAAGAATCCAAGATCCAACCTAGTCTTGATTTAAACCTTCCATTAAAACTTCAATAACTTCTTCAAAACTTCAAGAAAAACTACCAAACTTTGCAAGCAACTCTAGGATGATGTTAAGATGATAAAAATGAGAAGAACAAATTTGTAAGATGATGGTGGTGGTGGGGGTAATTTCGGCAGCAAGAAGGAGAAGAGCGGGGGAGATTTGAATTTTTTTGAAACTAGGTGAAAGGAAGGGTTTTGCATGTATGGAAAAGAGAAATAATGATGGTTTATAGAAAAGTGAAAAGGGGTGGTGTGTTGTGTTGGGTAAAACCGGCCCATGCCATAGATATAGGGTGTTTATATTTAATTTTTTTGATTTTTAGTTTATAAGTATTTAATTTTAAGTATAGTGTAAGTGTAAAAGTTTAGAAAGTAAGTTTTAAGCAAGAAATTTATGTAACGCGAAAACACAACGGAAAATGACAATGATGTAAATTATAATCATCGGGGAGTATTATGAGAATATTAAGCCACT
>BQNB010022832.1:0-62531 GCA_026074375.1 Tanacetum coccineum | reverse complement strand
CTTTTCATTTTAACAATTATAAGATACTACAATACTTTAACTAGAATATATATATATATATATATATATATATTTGTGTGTGTGTGTGTGTGTTTTAGCTAAACATGTTATATTTAAAAAGATGTTTTATCTAGAGAGATAGAAAAAGTGTCTTTTGCTAGCAAGTATAAAGTATATCATTACTATATATTATCAGTTTTGGGTTTCATAACTTTATCTTGGCACTTATTTTTATTAAATACTTTCAAATAACATTAAAACAGCAATAAAATTCTTATTAAATTGCGTACATTATTGAAAAAATGCGAAGTAAATTATTTGTATTTGACCACTTCACTAACCGGTTGTCTCTCAATAATTCGCTCAGTTTTAGTTTTAGTTAATATTATCATCATTTATTGTTCATATGCATGAAGCCATGAACTCAGATAATTTAGTTGTCTCTTTATGATTCGTATTATGAGTGATGTTGAAAAAGAAGAGCTTGAGTTTATAATATAAAACTCCTACCAGCAATTATACCAGCAATTATAGGAGAGGTACTGTTGGGATTTAATAACTAGTTAACCAATTAACTACGAGTACGCAACGAATATGGATCTAGTTTGACACATATGATTAACACACAATAAACATAAGAAAACTAACCTTTGATGAATGTCTTGATCAAAACAAACGAGAAGTAAACCTTTTGAAACTAGTGAATAAATTTTCACCTCTACGGTTGCTCACACAACACGTCAAACAAGCACGTCGCGATGCTAGTCGTTGCTTCACGTAACCAACACCAAGTGTATATATGAACTGATCCAAATCTCTAATAGAGATACGTTTGAATCATTTATAAAAGAGAATATATGTTACCAAACAAAAGTATTAACAAAGATATAATATCTTTGTTATATATTGGCCTTGGAATTCGAATAGGACTAAACCTCAAAAGGTTATATTGAATTTGATTGGTGGAACAGGTATAGAGAACGGATTTCTTTTTACCTTGGGGGTATCTTGGGTCGTATGAATTCTTTGTGTGGGACCACTTGATAAGGAGAAGGTATGGGGTGTTTATATATCACATCAACCCTTGTTGTAGATAACTCTAAAACCTTGAAGATAATCTTTAAGACTTTTAGCTTATCACAACTCTTGTACCTTATCATAAACACTCATCATTATCACTATAATTTGCACACAAATCCCTTTTTAGAATCCTTTAAAATCTGCCACTTTTGGAAGGAGGACAAGGGTTTTCATTTCGACCATATAAGCCCTTCTCTGTTTTATTTATTTAACGGATATATAAAGTTAGTTAAGCGTCTAACAGAAACTAACGACCGTTAAATATATTTCGTGAAACATATTATATATTTAATAAATATAAACGAGTTATATATATCAAATGCATAATAAACGTACTCTTCGTGTCTTAACGTGTGTGCCCCCAATAGGCTCACACATTTCTAGTCGTATTAGTGCTAGTCCAACTACCATAATCAAACAGCTCTCACTTGGGAGTTGGAGTAGCAGACTGCCCAAATACTAACGACGGAAACGTCTAGCAACACTCACATTCGTTTTAAAACTAGAAATGTCTGAGATCAAGTTTCAAAAACATTCTCAGTAGCATGGTTATGTATCTCTTGCTATAATCATCCCTTTGTTACAGATACCGTTAAACCATGGATATGGATCCTAACTCATTCCATATAGTTTAACCATTTAGATTCTCGTTATAGAACTTAATACAGATATACCAAATGTAATCAAGAATCATCTTAGATTACCCTTCGGGTACGGCCATACAATTATCTGATTAATTCTGAAGAGGCGCCAAGGTATCATACTGCACATCAAGTAGAGGAACAAATTCTTTCTTGAATACAAGTGTTGTGAATGCTGCTTCACATCACTTCCAACAATAGCCTTTATAACTACCATTTTCAGGTTAGCGTTTGACTTAGAATTAAAAAGTGATATCCACACATGCCAGAACTTGTTTGTACTCTCAAGTCTAAGAATGACTTAACTAACCATATTTGACATATTACTTATGACAACGGATCCAAAAGTAAATATTCGAAGGTTGGGGTGTCCAATATGCATCTCTTGTGAATAACATATGAGTTTGGTGGGAACCATCAATATATTCAAAGAATATATTTGTCTTGTGTAATAATACTCCCATATTGCTAACCGACAATGGACATATTTAAAATGATATAATCACTCAAGGATTAAACATGCAAATATAGGATAACAATTATTATATGTATGAATAACAAATACCACGTATCTTCATTCATCAGAAAGTAAAAATTGTCTTACATCCCAATTATCCAAATACTAAAACAGATATGCATGAGACTAATTAGTAAGTTGAAGTCCAATGTTTCCAACATTCTCAACTCTTTCTATACAAGAAAGCTAAATAGTCATCTGAGTAATACTTTTCGAATACTTGTTTCAAATTCACAAATTTGTTAAGGATTTGAATGATATGATAAGTGTCGTATGTATATTTGCATACTATTGCAAGTATCATAGTATGGAAATGTGACAATACCTTTTATGGGGTATTTGAAGTCATCAACATACTTATCTCAGACAGTCATCTTTATAGTTTCTTAAAATGTAAAGTATCATCGTTCTTTAATGTGTATTGCAACAATGCTCTTAGCTGAGCATATCTAGTTAGTAGATTTATCATAAATGGTGAAATCCTACTTCAACTAGAATTGATTATTCTCTAGCATCAGTGTACACTAACAACATTATGCCTTATATAATTCGTAAACATTTGTTTTAACAGTCATGTAAATCACTCTCAATTAGATACTGTTGCTATCAGTCATCTAAACACTCTTAATTAGATACTGTTGTGGTTAGCTCATCTTGCTCTTGTGCAAAAGTAACAACCAGTCTCATACACAATATAAGATATACATGATGAATCCTTCGTTAAAACGTAAGGTTTCCATCCATCTATTAAATTATCTCAAGTGAAATATATCATTTAAGACTTGCTTCAATGATGTATTGCATTGTGTTGGACTTAATTTCCGCATATGTTTATTTCATTAAACATTTATTCCAAGGTCGTTTGTCTTATTTTCTAAATTCCCAAGTGAAGTCTCATTCCAATCTCAAGGATTAATATCTAGCTTTGATGGAATGATACCTTTAATATGCTACACAACATATGAATTTTAAGAAAAAAAACCGTAGAGCTCCCACTTGATGTCAGGTGTACTTAGGAGTTATCTTAATTTAATCAAAAATTATATTATGATTAAACTTAAGATCTCAGGTCCTAGATGCATGATCCAATCCACACTTGGATTTTTTTTATCTTGTATACTTTATAAAGATTATTTTAAACTCACAACCTTTTGATTACACACCGTCCTCGCAAAAGGTAATCATAAAGAAAAGAGTTATAAAACTTAATTGTCATATTACAAATATAAACTCATAACCTCTTTGATTACACATCGTCCTCGCAAGGTAACCATTAAGGAAAGAGTTATGATCCTTAATTTGCCATATGTCAGATTTAAGAAAACCTGTATGACAATTAGTTATCTCTATATAATTAATGCGTGTAGAAAAGAAAGATTTAATCATAGTCAATTGTTTGAGTAAGATTAAAAACTCCTATCATCAGTCAGACATTAATATGTATACAATTTTGTCCTTATGAGCCTTTCTTCAAAAGAAACTCATTCTAACCTCACATTTTACTGTTTGGTGAAAGATCAATCAGTCTTAAAAAATTGATTGTCTTTTAAGGACTGCATCTTTTCATTCATAGTTCTAAGATATTTATCAGATTCAAGTTGTGATAATTCATCTTATTTGTTAGCAGGTTTACTATGACCATCTAACTTATATTCCTCAGCATTATTGATAAGGCATCCTTGCGGATTTATGAATGAGAGTTACATGATACTGTGGTTTGACATTTTCTTGCTTAACCTTAGTATGACATCAGCAAGTGAATTCAGAAGGTTATGTATTTTGTTCTTGAATATCTTCAAGATTTTAGATGCTCCCACTCACTTTTGTAAGTAGAGATAATTCTCTAAATACTAAGTATTTAAGCAACAATAAATTGTTCTTAATTGAGAAACACAAAACACATTTTACAGTTCTTATCTCTAGCTTGTTAATAATATGCTTCATAAGATATTAACAAATTTCAGAACTTTAATCAAGACATAATGGGATTCATCCCAATCCTTAAATAGATAATGTCTTGAATACCTTCTAGGTTGGAACTATATTGAGTGTATCCATGACACACGCAAATTTCTAACCTTGATCGATTTTGGAGGTAGAGCAATTAAAGTTATCAGAAATCAAACGATATGAATATAGTTTGTTTCAACACATTAGACATACCTTAATAAAGTAGTATTCTATGAGTATTGGAATTGTGAGACTCCATCAGAATTCCCTAGATAACTTAATTCTCTTTGGATCAAATACTTAGCAATTGGGTCGAGCCAAATTGAATACAAAGTATTTTAAAACCAAATGCATGCTATGACGTATATTTCTTTGAATAGGACAATAAATCTATGTTCATGTGTTTCAAGAAAACAGAACATGTCAAGTATATGCTACAAGTCTTTGAATAATTCAAGGACATCATGTTAATGTATTAACAAGAAGACACACCAATTTTACTACTTACTTTATGTTATGAGTCATTGATAAATTGAAAGACTTCATAATTATGTCTTAACAAGCAAACATAATTATACTAACTAAAGTAATTATGAACGCAAACTCTTGAGTTCAATAGTGATTACAAGTTAATTTCATACTTCATAATTATGATCTTATAATCGAACCATAATTATATTGATATAAACTTATAGCCAATGAGGTGAAGTAGCTTTATATTATATCTTGATATTTAAATGTAATAGGGCAACAAACATCGTGTGTGTTTAAGTCCTAGTAGATTTATTATCTTTCTCACCTTGCGGTCAAAAGAAACAAATAATCATATTGTTATATATTGTTCCTTGCACACATTTAATATTTCTCCCACTTGTGAACGGGACAACATTATCTAATGTAGACAAACAATACGACAAGCGCTCGATTGTTTAAACAATATGATAGTGTCATAGATATTTCAAGTAGATATTAAACCATAATGTTTAATAAGGAGTTGTGGATTATTATTCTATAGATAACGTTTCGGAAAGCAACATCGGAAAGGCAACATGTTATCTAATAAAATAAAATGCAATTTTCCTTAAAACCATGGTCGTTCATATTTGGAAAGTAATGAATTATTTCAAAGCAAGCTAGAAATAATACGGGCAACTAACAAGGAAATAAATCTTGTAGCTCCCACTGAATTTGACAACATTACATGAATGTCTTTTCAGTAGTAAAACGCAAAGCTCTCACTGGATTTGTCAACATTGTAAGTGTTACATCACCAGTAGAAATCAAACAACGATTTATTTACTTTCCTACTCTCTTAGAATGCCTACAAGTAGCAATGTACTTAGGTATTGTACATAGTATATGAAGTTCTACTTATGTAGATGAGGGACTAGCCATTCATACTTTCATTAACTTGAACATTTAGCATGCAATTCCTTCTTAATCGATCTGCCTAGCCACAAGGGTGTTTAGCACTATAAGGAATGAATCGAGTCTAAGAAAATTTACCTAAAAGACATTTTAGCAATTTTCTTTACTCGTTGCGGTTTAAACTCAAACATCGTGACAAGTGCAAGATGTCATTATTTTGGTAGCTATAGACAAAATGTTCTCTAGTTACACAAAATATTTTATCTTTCAAATATTTTAAAACCGAAAAAGGGAAATGAAAGATTAAAAGTGAGGTTAAATATAATTGAGAAAAATTCAATTATAACCCTATCTTATTCTTGTCAACCAATGAGAAGAGATAGGAGTAAGTCTCACTCTTCTTACCAGGAAAAGAGACTATGTTTGTCTTTTAAGAAAACAAACTTTCGTTTACGAATTATGTTGCAATAACACAATTAATCAGAACATAGAAAGTTCAATTTAGTATTTACGATAATAAAATTCTTAAAAGAATTAACTACCCAATTAATTACTAATAAGACTAAGATCCAACTTGACCTCCTACTTATTACCGGAGGTCTGACCAGCGTATAAAAAAATTGGGCAAAAGGTAAGTGACGAGCGTTAATTGCATTGTTAATGCAAATCTTAGATTTATGAGACACATGACTTTAGTAAATCATATAGTAATGTCATGTACATGTTTCGTCTCATCTTATGCCCCGGGTCTGAGGTCTGACCAGGTAACTCGATTTAAGTCGACCAAAAAAGAACGTGCGAAAATTGACAAAGGTCTGACCAATGAAAAAAATTCGCCATGGGTTGGAAAGTCCCTGAGGTCTGACCAGAGAAGTCAATCCAATTGCACGTGTTTTTAATTTGGGTGGCATAGACTTAAAATTGCACAATAAGGTATGCACATAGATCTTTACAAAATATGTGACAAAAACGTGTACAAGAAGCATGCAAAACATCTTGTATCACAAGTTAAAAAAAACGTTTTGTTAACCTTTTAATGTAAACACCATTTTGTCAAAAGTTCTCGGTAGCTCCATTTTGAACGCACAAAGAAACGGAGAAACAGGTCAGCGCGAAACTTATTAAAAACCTGACTTTTTTAGGGAAGCCGTAGCAAAACCCGCCTTAAACTTCTCTTATAGTTTGTTCACAATGAGTGAGCCGTATTTCCAATTGACTAATGATGCATAAAATGTTAAGAAACACCCTTTGTTAACATTAGTTTTATATGTGCTAATATCGTGAAAAAGATTACAAATTGATCAAACCCTGTATTGTACTACTACATGTGTCCGAAAACATAAGTTCTTCCAATAATTCCCTCATATGCCGAAGCATGTAGTGGGGCGGGAGAAAATTAAAGATCAATTTAACCCTAGAAGTCCACTAAAGCCATGGTCAATTAAGCCATGGTGCAGTAGTGATTCATCATATGATAAAAGCATATAAAAACTAAAATTACACAAGAAATCAAATTTCATAGTTTAATGTCCGTATTAAATTTGTCCAAAAACCCCCGTTTCACAAATAACACATAACTGGTCACAAGGAGTATGCTTACGTGTTGTAATATTATACATGTTCAATCCAAATTTCTCTATAAGTATTAGTCCGTTTTTAGAGTTTCATAAAGTCCATTTGCAAATATTGAGCAATCACATGGCATATCGCATATAAGCAATTAAAAACAGACAGAAAAATGGAGTAGAGGTGAAGACAGACTCTCATATTGAAAGCAGTAAATCATATAATGCTCGAGTTCTCAAAAGAGTCTTTCCCAATCGGAGAACCAAAAAACTCTCACTAGGTTTTCTGCTAAAGTGCCTAGATCGCTACATTTATCATATAACATGATTGCGTGAGTCTTAAGGCCGAGATAAAGAATAGAATAAACATGGCAGCTTAATTAACTTTTAATTTTAATCTATTTTTCTTATTAACAAGTAACATTAGTTTAAAACTAGGTCTTTACTTATTCTTTTGGGCAAGAATTGCATGTTGTTACCATAATTTTCTAATAAAACAATAAATAAACGTTTTCTCATGCAGCCCTAGCTTGTTTAATTCGTGTGTAACCCATAAACACCAAACGAGTTGGCTCGTGATGCCATTGTTAGGATTTAATAACTAGTTAACCAATTAACTACGAGTACGCAGCGGATATGGATCTAGTTTGACAGATATGATTAACACACAATAAACATAAGAAAACTAACCTTTGATGAATGTCTTGGTCAAAACAAACGAGAAGTAAACCTTTTGAAACCAGTGGATAAATTTTCACCTCTACGGTTGCTCACATAACACGTCAAACAAGCACGTCGCGATGCTAGTCGATGCTTCACGTAACCAACACCAAGTGTATATATGAACTGATCCAAATCTCTAAATAGAGATACGTTTGAATCATTTATAATAGAGAATATATGTTACCAAACAAAAGTATTAACAAAGATATAATATCTTTGTTATATAATGGCCTTGGAATTCGAATAGGACTAAACCTCAAAAGGTTATATTGAATTTGATTGGAGGAACATGTATAAAGAACGAATTTCTTTTTACCTTGGGGGTATCTTGGGTCGTATGAATTCTTTGTGTGGGACGACTTAATAAGGAGAAGGTATGGAGTGTTTATATATCACATCAACCCTTGTTGTAGATAACTCTAAAACCTTGAAGATAATCTTCAAGATTTTTAGCTTATCACAACTTTTGTACCTTATCATAAACAATCATCATTATCACTATAATTTGCACACAAATCATTTTTTAGAATCCTTTAAAATCTGCCACTTTTGGAAGGAGGACAAGGGTTTTCATTTCGACCATATAAGCCCTTCTTCTGTTTTATTTATTTAGGATATTATAAGTAGTAAGCGTCTAACAGAAACTAACGACGTTAAATCTATTAGTGAAAACATAGTATATAAATTTTAATAAAAATAAAAACGAGTGATATATATCAAATGCATAATAAACGTACTCTTCGTGTCTTAACGTGTGTGCCCCCAATAGGCTCACACACTTCTAGTCGTATTAGTGCTAGTCCAACTACCATAATCAAACTAGCTCTCTACTTGGGAGTGGAGTAGAGATGCCCAATTACTAACGACGATAACCGTCTTGCACACTCACATGCATTTAAAACTAGAAATGTCTGAGGATCAAGTTTCAAAAATTCTCCGTAGCATGGTTATGTATCTTCTTGCATAATCATCCCCCCTTTTTCCTCTCCCCCCCCCCTCTTCCCCTTGTTACTAGTTACACGTTAAACCTGGATATGGATCCTAACTCATTCCCATATAGTTTAACCATTTGATTCTCGTTATAAAACTTAAATATGATATACCAATGTAAATCAAGAATCATCTTAGATTACCCTTCGGGTACGGCCATACAATTATCTGATTAATTCTGAAGAGGCGCCAAGGTATCATACTGCACATCAAGTAGAGGAACAAATTCTTTCTTGAATACAAGTGTTGTGAATGCTGTCTTCACATCACTTCCAACAATAGCCTTTATAACTACCATTTTTAGGTTAGCGTTTGACTTAGAATAAAAGTGATATCCAACATGCCAGAAACTGTTTGTACTTCAAGTTAAGAATAGACTTAACTAAACCATATTTGGACATATTACTTATGAACGGATCAAAATATATAATTTCGATGGATTATGGGGTGTCCAAAATGCATCCCTTGTAAATAACATATGAGTTTGTGGGAAACCATCATTATATTCCAAAGAATATATTTGTCTTGTGTACTAATACTCCCATTATTGGCTAACGACAATGGAACATATTTTAAAATGATTTAATCACTCAAGGATTAAAATGCAATTATAGGATAACATATTTATTATAATGTATGAATATCAAATTACAGTATCTTTTATTCATTAGAAAGTAAAAATTGTCTTACATCCCAATTATCCAAATACTAAAACAGATATGCATGAGACTAATTAGTAAGTTGAAGTCCAATGTTTCCAACATTCTCAACTCTTTCTATACAAGAAAGCTAAATAGTCATCTGAGTAATACTTTCCGAATACTTTTTTCAAATTCACGAATTTGTGAATGATTTGAATGATATGATGAGTGTCGTATGTATATTTGCATACTATTGCAAGTATCATAGTATAGAAACGTGACAGTACCTTTTATGGGGTATTTGAAGTCACGAACATAGTTATCTCATACAGTCATCTTTACAGTTTCTTAAAATGTAAAGTATCCTCGTTCTTTAATGTGTATTGCAACAATGCTCTTAGCTGAGCATATCTAGTTAGTAGATTTATCATAAATGGTAAAATCCTACTTCAACTAGAATTGCTATTCTTAGGCATCAGTGTACACTACAACCATTATGCCTTATTTTAATCGTAAACATTTGTTTTAACAGTCATGTAAATCACTCTTAATTAGATACTGTTGCCATCAGTCATCTAAACACTCTTAATTAGATACTGTTGTGGTTAGCTCATCTTGCTCTTATGCAAAAGTAACAACCAGTCTCATACACAAAATAAGATATACATGATGAATCCTTCGTTAAAAACATAAGGTTTCCATCCATGTATTAAATTATCTCAAGTGAAATATATCATTTAAGACTTGCTTCAATGATGTATTGCATTGTGTTGGACTTAATTTCCGCTTTGTTTAGTTTCATAAACAGTTATTCCAAGGTCGTTTGTCTTATTTTCTAAATTCCCAAGTGAAGTCTCATTCCAATCTCAAGGATTAATATCTAGCTTTGATGGAATGATACCTTTAATATGTTACACAACATATGAATTTTAAGGAAAAAACCATAGAGCTCCCACTTGATGTCAGGTGTACTCAGGAGTTATCTTAATTTAATCAAAAATTATATTGTGATTAAACTTAAGATCTCAGCTCCTAGATGCATGATCCAATCCACACTTGGATTTTTTTTATCTTGTATACTTTATAAAGATTATTTTAAACTCACAACCTTTTGATTACACACCGTCCTCGCAAAAGGTAATCATAAAGAAAAGAGTTATAAAACTTAATTGTCATATTACAAATATAGACTCATAACCTCTTTGATTACACATCGTCCTCGCAAGGTAATCATTAAGGAAAGAGTTATGATCCTTATTTCGCCATATGTCAGATTTAAGAAAACCTGTATGACAATTAGTTATCTTTATATAATTAATGCATGTAGAAAAGAAAGATTTAATCATAGTCAATTGTTTGAGTAAGATTAAAAACTTTTATCATCAGTCAGACATTAATATGTATACAATTTTGTCCTTATGAGCCTTTCTTTAAAAGAAACTCATTCTAACCTCACATTTTACTGTTTGGTGAAAGATCAATCAGTCTCAAAAAATTGATTGTCTTTTAAGGACTGCATCTTTTCATTCATAGTTCTAAGATATTTATCAGATTCAAGTTGTGATAATTCATCTTATTTGTTAGCAGGTTTACTATGACCATCTAACTTATATTCCTCAGCATTATTGATGAGGCATCCTTGCGGATTTATAAATGAGAGTTACATGATACTTTGGTTTGACATTTTCATGCTTAACCTTAGTATGACATCAACAAGTGAATTCAGAAGGTTATGTATTTTGTTCTTGAATATCTTCAAGATTTTAGATGCTCCCACTCACTTTTGTAAGTAGAGATAATTCTCTAAATACTAAGTATTTAAGCAACAATAAATTGTTTTTAATTGAGAAACACAAAACACATTTTACAGTGTTTTATCTCTTGCTTGGTATATAATTATGCTTTCATAAGATATTACATATTTCAGAACGTTAAGCAAGACTAATGGGATTCCTCCCAATCCTTAAATAGATAATGTCTTGAATACCTTCTAGGTTGGAACTATATTGAATGTATCTATGACACACGCAAATTTCTAACCTTGATCGATTTTGGAGGTAGAGCAATTAAAGTTATCAGAAATCAAACGGTATGAATATAGTTTGTTTCAACACATTAGACATACCTTAATAAAGTAGTATTCTATGAGTATTAGAATTGTGAGACTCCATCAGAATTCCCTAGATAACTTAATTCTCTTTGGATCAAATACTTAGCAATTGGGTCGAGCCAAATTGAATACAAAGTATTTTAAAACCAAATGCATGCTATGACGTATATTTTTTTGAATAGTATAATAAATCTATGTTCATGTGTTTCAAGAAAATATAACATGTCAAGTATATGCTACAAGTCTTTGAATAATTCAAGGACATCATGTTAATGTATTAACAAGAAGACACAACAATTTTACTACTTACTTTATGTTATGAGTCATTGATAAATTGAAAGACTTCATAATTATGTCTTAACAAGCAAACATAATTATACTAACTAAAGTAATTATGAACGCAAACTCTTGAGTTCAATAATGATTACAAGTTAATTTCATACTTCATAATTATGATCTTATAATCGAACCATAATTATATTGATATAAACTTATAGCCAATGAGGTGAAGTAGCTTTATATTATATCTTGACATTTAAATGTAATAGGGTAACAAACATCATGTGTGTTTAAGTCCTAGTAGATTTATTATCTTTCTCACCTTGCGGTCAAAAGAAACCAATAATCATATTGTTATATATTGTTCCTTGCACACATTTAATATTTCTCCCACTTGTGAACGGGATAACATTATCTAATGTAGACAAACAATACGACAAGCGCTCGATTGTATAAACAATATGATAGTGTCATAGATATTTTAAGTAGATATCAAACCATAATGTTTAATAAGGAGTTGCGGATTATTATTCTATAGATAACGTTTCGGAAAGCAACATCGGAAAGGCAACATGTTATCTAATAAAATAAAATGCAATTTTCCTTAAAACTATGGTCGTTCATATTTGGAAAGTAATGAATTATTTCAAAGCAAGCTAGTAATAATACGGGCAACTAACAAGGAAATAAATCTTGTTAGACTCCACTGAATTTGACAACATAACATGAAGTCTTTTAGTAGTAAACGCAAAGCTCTCACTGGGATTTGTCACATTGTTAATGTTCAATCACCAGATGAAATCAAACAACGATTATTTACTTTCTTACTCTCTTAGAATTGCCCTACAAGTTAGGCAATGTACTTAGGTGTGTACATAGTATATGAAGTTCTACTTATGTAGATGAGAGACTAGCCATTCATACTTTCATTAACTTGAACATTTAGCATGCAATTCCTTCTTAATCGGTCTGCCTAGCCACAAGGGTGTTTAGCACTATAAGGAATGAATCGAGTCTAAGAAAATTTACCTAAAAGACATTTTAGCAATTTTCTTTACTCGTTGTGGTTTAAACTCAAACATCGTGACAAGTGCCATGATGTCTGTACTTTGGTAGCTTAGACAAAATTGTTTTTAGTTCACACAAAATATTTTATCTTTCGAATATTTTAAAACCGAAAAAGGGAATGAAAGATTAAAAGTGAGGTTAAATATAATTGAGAAAAATTCAATTATAACCTATCTTAGTCTTGTTAAAACCAATGAAAGAGATAGGAGTAGTTCTCACTCTTCTTACCAGGAAAAGGACAATGTTTGTCTTTTAAGAAAACAAACTTTCGTTTATGAATTATGTTGGCAATAACACAATTAACCAGATAGAAAGTTCTATTTAGTACTTTCGATACTAAAAATTCTTAAAAGAATTAACTACCCAATTAATTACTAATAAGACTAAGATCCAACTTGACCTCCTACTTATTACCGGAGGTCTGACCAGCGTATAAAAAAATTGGGCAAAAGGTAAGTGACGAGCGTTAATTGCATTGTTAATGCAACTCTTAGTTTTATGAGACACATGACTTTAGTAAATCATATAGTAATGTCATGTACATGTTTTGTCTCATCTTATGCCTCGGGTCTGAGGTCTGACCAAGTAACTCGATTTAAGTCGACCAAAAGAGAACGTGCGAAAATTGACAAAGGTCTGACTAATGGAAAAAATTTGCCATGGTTTGGAAAGGCCCTGAGGTCTGACTAGAGAAGTCGATCCAAATGCACGTGTTCTTAATTTGGGTGGCATAGACTTAAAATTACAGATAAGGTATACACATAAATCTTTACAAAATATGTGACAAAAACATGTACAAGAAGCATGCAAAACATCTTGTATCACAAGTTAAAAAAAACGTTTTGTTAACCTTTTAATGTAAACACCATTTTGTCAAAAGTTCTCGGTAGCTCCATTTTGAACGCACAAAGAAACGGAGAAACAGGTCAGCGCGAAACTTATTAAAAACCTGACTTTTTTAGGGAAAGGTAGCAAAACCCGCCTTAAACTTCTCTTATAGTTTGTTCACAATGAGTGAGCCGTATTTCCAATTGACTAATGATGCACTTAAAATGGTAGAAACTCCCTTTGTTTAACAGTTGTTTTATATGTGCTAATATCGTGTGAAAAAGATTACACTTGATCAAACCCATGTAATGTACTACTACATGTCGTCCGAAAAATCAGTTCTTCAATAATTTCCCCTTCATATGACGAAGCATGTAGGGCGGGAGAAAATTAAAGATCAATTTAACCCTAGAAGTCCACTAAAGCCATGGTCAATTAAGCCATGGTGCAGTAGTGATTCATCATATGATAAAAGCATATAAAAACTAAAATTACACAAGAAATCAAATTTCATAGTTTAATGTCGTCATTAAATTTTGTCCAAAAAATCCCCCGTTTCCCAACTAACAACTTAACCTGGTCACAAGGAGTATGCTTACGTGTTGTAATATTATACATGTTCAATCCAAATTTCTCTATAAGTATTAGTCCGTTTTTAGAGTTTCATAAAGTCCATTTGCAAATATTGAGCAATCACATGGCATATCACATATAAGCAATTAAAAACAGACAGAAAAATAGAGTAGAGGTGAAGACAAACTCTTATATTGAAAGCAGTAAATCATATAATGCTCGAGTTCTCAAAAGAGTCTTTCCCAATCGGAGAACCAAAAAACTCTCACTTGGTTTTCTGCTAAAGTGCCTAGATCGCTACATTTATCATATAACATGATTGCGTGAGTCTTAAGGCCGAGATAAAGAATAGAATAAACATGGCAGCTTAATTAACTTTTAATTTTAATCTATTTTTCTTATTAACAAGTAACATTAGTTTAAAACTAGGTCTTTACTTATTCTTTTGGGCAAGAATTGCATGTTGTTACCATAATTTTCTAATAAAACAATAAATAAACGTTTTCTCATGCAGCCCTAGCGTGTTTAATTCGTGTGTAACCCATAAACACCAAACGAGTTGGCTCATGATGCCATTGTTAGGATTTAATAACTAGTTAACCAATTAACTACGTGTACGCAGCGGATATGGATCTAGTTTGACACATATGATTAACACACAATAAACATAAGAAAACTAACCTTTGATGAATGTCTTGATCAAAACAAAAGAGAAGTAAACCTTTTGAAACTAGTGGATAAATTTTCACCTTTACGGTTGCTCACACAACACGTCAAACAAGCATGTCGCGTTGTAGAAGTTTTTTGTGTTTGATATTCTAAACTTATGAAATCTTAAGATGGTAATTTCAACCAATCTAATCATGAATCGGCCAATGTGCGTTATGTTTTAAACGAGTTGTAAAATGACCCGCGCGTTGCGGCGGGGGCTAAGCAAATGTCGAAAGATATTTAGCTTTGATAATAATATGGGCTAAAAGTAGTCCGGTTAAGGATCCAAATATTTTTTTTTGACATTTTTTATAAAATCGTGCGTATTTAAGAAGCATTGCAATATTGGTTCGTTTTGTTTTTTTTCTTATTTATATTAAATGAATTTTTTTTAGAAAATCGTGCGTATTTTAGAAACGTTGCAATATTGGCCTCGTTTTAATCGCAATTCGAAAATATTTCTACGGGTATTTTTTTGATATGAATGGGAAAATCGTAAATAGTTAAAAGTTGAGGGTCCGTTTTGTAATTTTTTTACTTTTGGCATTGTAGCACTGTAGCAATTGGGCTAGATGTTGGACTAAACTAAAAAAAAAAAAAACTATTTGGGCCGGCCCAAAGTGGGAGCCCAAGTCAAACTCATAGTCAAACATTTGAGAATTGTATTATAGGTTAATGTTACCAAACAAAAGTATTAACAAAGATATAATATCTTTGTTATATACTGGCCTTGGAATTCGAATAGGACAACCTCAAAAGGTTATATTGAATTTGATTGGTGGAACAGGTATAAAGAACGAATTTCTTTTTACCTTGGGGTATCTTGGGTCGTATGAATTCTTTGTGTGGGACGACTTAATAAGGAGAAGGTATGGAATGTTTATATATAAGATCAACCCTTGTTGTAGATAACTTTAAAACTTTGAAGATAATCTTCAAGATTTTTAGCTTATCACAACTTTTGTACCTTATCATAAACACTCATCATTATCACTATAATTTGCACACAAATCCCTTTCTAGAATCTTTCAAAATCTGTCACTTTTGGGAGGAGGACAAGGGTTTCCATTTCGACCATATAAGCCCTTCTCTTTTTTATTTATTTAACGGATATATAAAGTTAGTTAAGCGTCTAACGGAAATTAACGACCGTTTAAATATATTTCGTGAAACATATTATATATTTAATAAATATAAACGAGTTATATATATCAAATACATAATAAACGTACTCTTCGTGTCTTAACGTGTGTGCCCCTAATAGGCTCACACATTTTTAGTCGTATTAGTGCTAGTCCAACTACTATAATCCAACATGTACATTTAACTATAATTAACACACTAACACAGTCAAATGTATGAATGTTTAACCCATATTTTATTTTGTTAAACCTTTTAACTTTCCAAAACTTATATTACAGAGAGAGGTACATGAAGCGAGATTAACACTTCTAGTTGATTATGACAGTAGTTTATTGTGTTAGTATTAAAGATCAAGTCAACCCATAAGGTCATATTCATTCACCAAACTTTGGTGAAAATTGTGAATGCAAATACTTCAATTCATTTATGAGGTTTAGTTCAACAACGCCCATGCATAATTCTAATGGCTTCCAATATGCCATTTCATTCATCTACCAATTGTTTAAGTTATCTTGTGCTCTCAAGTATATATGGTGGGTGGCTACCCAATACTTTTGGGGATGCTTCAAAACATACATAAACTGGTTCTTCAAGCTAGCTATAATAAAATACTAGCATGCAACATTGACTGTATTTATTAAATTTTGGGATTAGGCGTTATCAAAACTTATCTAAGAATTAATTTGTTGGTCCAATTTTTTTTTGTTCATGCCTATCTAGATAGTTAAACATTACGTCTTATCATCTAGTGGTATATGAGTTACTCACCAACCTAGAAGTTGCCTAAGTTCGCTGAAGTCTTTTATGAAATATATTGTGAGATAGGTATAGAGTGTGAAAAAAATTGTGAAAATTAAACAAGCATAACATTAACCTTGACCTTGAAAAAATAAGAAGATAAAAGTGGGAAAAGATTGAAGGAAATGATTATTTAAATTTATTGCCATAGAAAAATAATTAATTACTCCATCCGTCCCAAAATAAGTGTCCATTGTTGATTTTTGAAGTCATTCTTTTGCAACTTTGACCTTAATTATTTTTTTTTGTGTTATATAATACTTGATGTAAAATATATGAATAGATTGAGTTTTATATGTATTTTCATTGATATAGTTTTCATTAAGTATTATATAACATAAACAAAATAATTTAAAGTCAAAGTTGATGGAAAAAGACTCTAAAAGTTAATAGTGGACACTTATTTAGGAACGGAGGGAGTAATAGTGATCATCAAACTTTTTTTCTTCTTTTTTGGTAAAGATCTGAGTGTAACTATGATATGAAAGAATGTATATAGCATTTTATGATTTTTGTATACAAAGTTATAATGGTTTTCCTTTTGGGGAAACAAGTAATTGTATCAATATATCTGATGCTTACGTTATGTTCCAACACATGTTATAAAATCCTTTCACATTTTAAGTAACACATATTTTGTTGAACACAAACTTCAGGATAAAGTGATCCCGTAACTTCTTATTAGAAACATAGCAATCTAACTTTTGGGTGGCAAAAATTAGTTTTACAACAGTACTCATGATCTTTTCTTATATCAGAGAACTGTAACAACAGACTAGATCCATCTAAGAAATGAATACAATGCTCAACATAGAGAATGCACGTACGTGACGGCCAAAGTAAATCGCTTCCCAGCAATTAGTTACTTGTGCTGCAATAAATACTAACGGACCAAATGGCGAAATGACTATATTCTAAGATATGCGCATTTGGAAGTGAGGAACCGAGATCACGTACACTGCAATAGTTACAGCTCAAACTAAAGAAAGGTTTGATTTCATCCATCCAAACCATTCAATCAGTTAATTAAACATTCGTATACATCTTTGGGACCAGCAAGTGTTAAACTGATAGCTAAACACTGTTATTCTTAACATTATGCTTAAAGAAGGTGAACTGTCATTTAATCAAGCAAAAGCGAATTCACATATAAATTTCAACAGCTTAAAAACTGAGTACTCACAATGTGTTTAGTTCATCGTACATTTCACAAAACCAAGTGGTTACAACAACATTTAACGTTTACAAACCTATCATATCACACATTTAAGTACAGAATCAACTAGAACAGAATTCTTTGAGTGGTGGTCTTTGTGATCTTAGTCTCAAAATCATCACCTTTTGATCTATTTGGTACCCACCAAACTCTTATACTCCTATCAATACTCCCACTATACACCAAAAAACCACCACCAATACTATTTGGTGCCACTTGTAAACATTTTATTGGTCCATCATGACCCTTCATCACACACATTTTAATCAACCCTTTGCCTTCTCTTTTCCATACACCTATACTCCTATCAGTTGACCCTGTACACAAAATATCACCTTTCATACACATGCACAAAATAGACATTTTATGTGCTTCAACTTCATAAACCATTTTCCAACCATCAACTAACCAAACCATCACATGCCCATCTGACCCACCACCATAAACCACCGAGCCGTCATCAGAAACCATCACGGCGTTTATCGATATGTCCTTATGACCCTCAAGAATTCCCTTAAAATAATGCTCACCTTCTTGTCCTAATTTATTAATTCTCCCCCATGCCTTAATAGTACCATCAGCAGACGCCGAAAAAATTGTACCTTTACTAGAAGTCAACGCGTTAATCGCGTCATCATGTGCTTTTATAGATTCCAAACATCTGAAATCAGATAATCTCCAAATCTTTAAAGTTCTATCCCAAGAACCAGAATATATCAAGTTGTTATCCACCGTTAAACACGAGATAGTGTCAGCATGTTCAATCCATAGTCTTTTATGATTTCGTCGTGTTTGGATGTAATTACTATGTATCATAAACTTACCAAGATAATCTTTTCTTGTTGGAAGTGTGTCCACAAGTTTGAATATATTTTCTACATTTCTCGAAACCCTCCAAACCCTAATCTTGGAATCTTGATGTGCTGTAAATATCTTCGTCCCGAACGTTACTAACGCCTTAACCGAGCCTCGTCCTTGACCAAACTTTGTAAACAAACGTAAATCGGGCTGTTGCCAGACCATGATTTCTTTTGCATGGGATGCAGTTATGATAAATTCTCCACATAATGCTATGCATGAAACTGACTCAGTATGGCCTGTGATCACGGATAATGATCGATATGAGAAGGACGACAGAAATGGAGTTTTAGGTATTATACGTGGTGTCAAATGGTGAAGTGAAGGTGATGTGTCGTCGCTATCACTAGTACAACCGCTAGCGTCGCTGCTAGTGGTTGTCACTGAGGCAAATGGGTTCGCAGAAAATTGGTCATATTGAATCGAGTGATTCATGATCAAAATAGATGGTTTTTGTTATGTTGAATTGAAAAATGTGTAGCAGTTAGAAAACTGATGATGTATATTAGATGTGTGTATGTGTATATATAATAAATGGGATTATTTGGTGTTAATATATGTCGACTAATAGATATAGACACGTCATGAGATTGTTGTAACAATATTTTTAGGGATGTCTGGGGTTGTTTATTAAAATTGCATGCATATATATATTTTCTGGCCGGGTACTAATACGTCAGATGATGAGTAGGTTTCAGTTTAAAACTTGAAAATAAAATGAGATATCGAGTGATCTATTATACTAAAAGATTGAGCCCCTAAATTTAATGAGGCTGTATCTTTAAATGATTTGTCTCAGCCATAAGTACAAAACCCTACTGCATACATTGATAAGCATCTTGAGGAGTACCCCATGCTTCCATGATTATACCGAAAAATATGTAGAGTTTTTACATTTAATGCAGCAGTATTAATGAGGGAGGGACCATTTGTGTCAAAGTATTAATGAGGGAGGGACCATTTGTGTCAAGATTATGTAGCTTTTTCTCAAAGCTAACCCTAATCCTAACACTATAAATAGGGGGTCCATAAACCTCATTTTTCATCCCATACCTCTCATCTCTTCTCTCTTGGTCGAAATTAGGGATCCCCATGAAAAGGAACCCGAAATTTCGGTCCATTCGAACAGTGTTTGATATTCTCTTTTGATCGAAATTAGGGATCCCCATGAAAGGGAACCCGAATATCGGTACAATGTTAACATTAGCCTTAGGGGTTTAGGCTTTAAGGTTTAGGCTTTAGGCTTTAGAACTATTGTTTTCTTTGTTGTTATAGATAAGTCCTCTCTTCTCTCTTGGTCGAAATTAGGGATCCCCATGAAAGGGAATCCGAAATTTCGGTCCATTCGAACAGTGTTCGGTATTCTCTTTTGGTCGAAATTAAGGATCCCCATGAAAAAAAAAACCCGAAATTTCAAAATTAGGCTTTAGGCTTTAGGCTTTAGAACTTTTTTTTTGTTGTTGTTATAGATAAGTAATTTATGTGTGTGTTCTATTGATGTATATATTGTGTAGTGTAACACAAGATTTGTATATTGTACAAATCCATGTGAATAAATGGCATGATCAATGGTATACTAAAAGATTGAGCCCCTAAATTTATTGGGGCTGTATCTTTAAATGATTTGTCTCACCCAGAGAGCCATAAGTACAAAACCCAAATGCATACTGAAACTCAATATCATGGAGTATTAATGATTAGTGATCAATGCATTTTTACATGTGAATTCAATTCTGTGCAACTTTTAGTCTTTTTAGCATCCCATTATCTCCTTAACAAACTTTATAGTTTTAGTTATTAAGAAAATCAAAAAAAGCTTTGCTATTTATAAAAAGTCTCTTCATTATCCTCACTATAAGATTCACTATATAAACTCCACCAATTAGGATGTGCATGTTTTTTACTACGTAGTATCATATTGTATATTTTTTATTATTGTATTGTATTTTATTGTTTGTCTATTCGTTTACTTTGAGCAAACTACGAGTGGTGCGTAGCATATATATAAAGATGTAGAATTGTAGATATGTAAATATTATTTGACATTGGTCCAACATGTATTTCACGAGAAAAAGTTTAAAAAATCACTTAATTATTACTATTCCTTTCTTAAGGCTTATTTTGAAGTAGCCTGAATCATTATGCAATAAACACTTAGATACAACCCAGTGCATCCGCACGATTTGCAGTTCAACAAACCGCATCCTAAAACATTACACGAGCCAAAAAGACCAATGTCCAAATGTTATACACAATCAACTATCGCATAACATTCTAAACAAAATCATTATGCAAAGCAACCACATGAGAACTAAAATTTGACAGACACATTACCATGCGGTGCACGCACGGGTCAGCATATGCCTCGTTTAAATATAAATTTAAAGAAGAGTAAACTACACCAGTGGTCCTTGTGGTTTGCGTTGACCAAACACCTTATCCTTACCAAACTAGTTGCAAAAGAAACCGTTAGACCTTAAGTTAAACGTTATGGCCCGTAGTCCCTCGCTTTTAACGGACCACTAACGATTGTTAAGTTGAATAACCTCAAGGGCATTTACGTCATTTCACACCACAAGGACCACTGGTGTGATTATTTTCGAAAACTTTTTTTTAATGAAAATTTTTTAGCGAAAAAATTTTTTTTAGCGATTTTTTTTTTCGTTAAAAATTTTTTAGCGAATTTGAAAAAAAAAATTTCGAATTTAAAATTGCGAATTTGAAATTGCGTTTAGCGAAAAAAAATTTTGAATTTTTTTTTTTCAAATTCGAAAAAATTTTGAAATTTTTTTTTAACGAATTCGAAAAAAAAAATTTCGAATTTGAAATTGCGTTTAGCGTTAAAATTTTTTTTTTTTGAATTTTCAAAAAAAATTTTCGAATTTGAAAAAAAAAAAATTTCGTTAAAAAAATTTGAAAATTTTTTTTTTCGAATTTGAAAAAAAATTTTTAACGAAATTTTTTTTTTAAAAATTCGAAAAAAATTCGCTAAATTTTTTTTTTCGAATTTGAAAAAAAAAAAATTTTAACGAAAAAAAATTCGAAAAAAACGTGATATGATAAGATTTTAAGTTGAATAACGAAAATTTTTTTTTAGCGAAAAAAAAAAAATTTCGAAAAAAATTTTCGTTAAAATTTTCAAAAAATTTAACGAAAGTTTTTTTTTTTCGAAATTCTTTTTTTTTAACGAAAAAAAATTTTCGTTAAAATTTTCAAAAAAAATTTTCGCTAAAAAAAAAATTCGAAATTTTTTTTTTCGTTAAAAAAAAGAATTTCGAAAAAAAAAATTTCGTTAAAAAAAAAGTTTTCGAAAAAAATTACACCAGTGGTCCTTGTGGTGTGAAATGACGTAAATGCCCTTGAGGTTATTCAACTTAACAATCGTTAGTGGTCCGTTAAAAGCGAGGGACTACCGGCGCCTAACGTTTACCACTTAAGGTCTAACGGTGCAACTAGTTTGGTCAAGGGACTACAGGTGTTGGTCAACGCAAACCACAAGGACCACTGGTGTAGTTTACTCTTTAAAGAATTATGTCGATAGCATTTTCTGTTAATAATTATACCTTTATATTAAAAGGCAGGATCGCTGCCATTAATGCATTGAATGCCATCCCCGGCTCGACCCGGGTTCGACCCATTTGTTTTTTTCCTTTTTTAAAGCAAAATCGTCCGGATCCAACCCGGGTTTAAACCCCACCCTTTATTATATCCTCATAACACGTGTCTATGACTCACCTAAAATCCCCATTTACCCTTTCATTATCTTCTTCGACAATTTTCAGAAACCACTACCGAACCAAAAACCACTTTCATTCTCACACTAACACAGACGCCACCACAGCATCCACTTGCGGTAGTATATGTTTGTTAATAGATTTGATTTTGATTTAATTGAGATTATTGATTGGATTAATTAATTGTGGTGGTTTTGGTGTTTTGTAGGAGAAATGTGAGGCTATTAGAAGTAGAAGAAACTCTTATGGTAGATATTGATTGGATTAATCTTCAAGTGAGTTTGTTAACCCTAATCGTTTTTTCTAAAGTTTTAGATTTTTATATTTTTCAATTGTTTTTTGGTGTTAATGTTTGGACGTAGTCGGATGGTATAAGCTAATTAAGTGGGCAATCCTAAACAACATGTGAAGCTGCCACTTTTTTTGTACTCAAAGAACACCATGTTAGATGAAAAAAAAAATATTAGTTTTGCTTTTCTTATTTGATAAAGTTATTAAATTTGATGATATATTATGTTGAAAAAAATATTTTAATAGTGTTTCGGTATAATAAATGAGTGTTAGGGATTCTTTGTTGTTTAGTAATCCTTTTATAAGAAATTTCAATAAGCCCCTTATGTGTGAAAATGATATTAGTCGTAGTTGAGGGTATGTGCATACTTATAATTTGAGTTTGGGTCTCTATAAGAAACTTTTGTTGGTGCTTTCTTTTAGATTCTCCAATCTGTGCCTAAGGGTCAAAAATGAGAAATTTTTAATACGAGTATTCATGTTTTTTGTACACTTTATATCCGTTGTGTTTGTTCAACTTGCTGAGAGGTATGTGACTCATGCATAATTTAATTCGACAAGGATAATTTATTACTTTGTTCTAATTAATATTCTATTTTTGTATATGCAAGAGCTGTGATGAGGAAACTTTAAGAATACCGTAAGGAACTCAGTTTGGTGGAGAAACTGTCAGACTTTCATGCGGGCATTCTCTTGCGAGTAATCAGGTTCGTTTAATAATAAAAGTATAATTATATTATAAGCTTATGGAAAAGTTTGAAACTAGGCCAGCTTACAAAACATAAAACGAAAACCAAAATAAGCCATACTATATAAGCTAGCAGAAAGTTTATTTTGAAACTTTTTTATAAGCTTATGATGTCATAATAAGCTAGCCGAAAGTTTCACATGAAGCTACAAAAAGTACGCTAAGGAACATAAGTCCAAAATCACATAAGGCATATGCTTGCTATATAAGTCAAAACAGACACCCCATATAAGGGGTTGTTTGTTTAAGTTTATATAGCGGGCTTATGGCTTATTTGGTTTTGGTCTTAATCTCATTTTCTTTGGCTTATTATGAAACTTTTCACCAAACATCTAATGCAGGTGTTTAGCCAAAGTTAGGCAACGTAAAGATCTCGGGGGCAAGCGGTGTGGGTTTGTTCAGCTTACTCAGAGGTATGTGACTATGCAAAATTTGATTCGACGAGGATAATTTATTACTTTATTTTAATTAACATTCTATTTGTGTATATGGAGGAGCTGTGACGAGGAAGCTTTAAGAATACCGCAAGGAACTCAGTTTGGTGGAGAAACTGTCAGACTTTCATGGTGGCATTCTCTTGCGAGTAATCAGGTTCGTTTAATAATAAAAGTATAATTATATGATACGCTTATGGAAAAGTTTCAAACTAAGCCAACTTACAAAACATAAGACAAAAACCAAATAAGCCACACTATATAAGCTAGCAGAACGTTTATTTTGAAATGTCTGAGTTCCCACCTGTTTGACCTGCTCAAAATTTTGGCCTATTACAAAACTGAAATCTTATGATTTAAAATACGAGCATAAAAAAATAATTCTAAATTTGTGTTCATTATAAATTTATGTTCGTTGATATTAATACGCAGACCACATAATAATCATTCCTATGGTATAAAGCAACAATAATGGTAATTTTTTAGGCTGTGATTTCTCAGGTTGATGAGCTTTTGTCAAAGGGAGTAAATGTAACGGTGACAATAAAAAAATAGACACACACGGTCTGCAGATCAAGGTAAACAAATGATTAGTGTAGCTTCAAGCCTTTGCTCCTGTTGCTGTTTGGAGTTTTTCTGAATCTTTCAATGCGTTGAAATAATCCCCTAATAAATATATGAATTTGTTGAATATTTTTGTGTGTCCATGGACTAATCTATCAACTTTCTACTCCTAATTTTTGCAGGCTCCGAGATGCAGATTTTGTTAGGCGTGTTGAAGCTGGAATTTGAGCGTAACTACGTGCTCCCTGCAGGTTAGGCCAATAATTATCCTTGAGCTTATGTCCATTACTCATTTTGTATTTTTTTCACACAAAAATAAAATGTGGTTATTGCATATGTAGCAGCTAAGATCTTTTGGGTTGTTTGTATTAGGTATGATGATGCTTGGAGCATATTTAAGACGCTAGAGCAATGCATTGTTAATACTAAAATACACTCACACGAATAGGTATGTCTTTATTGCTAAGATATTGGATGAAGTGCAAAGGGCCCTAGAAAGAGGAAAATATATTTTGATATTAATGCTTTATTTTAGGAAGTTTTGTATGCGCGAAGTGATCTTCATGCAGTAGGAGTATATGTCACAAGTAGTACGATGTCGGGACATGGTACATGGGAGAGTATATGTTATAAGCTGTAGGGCTGCACATTATCAATCAGTCTCTGAATTGGTCCAATTTCTTGACCTTTTAGGATAGAAATTGGCTATTGCTATGTCATCATACGCTCCTCTAAAAATTCATATAGCATGCTTTTTTAGGCTATCCTGTGGCTACAGTTTTGATCGAACCATATGCTCCTCCAAAAATTCATATACCAGGTTATTTCATGTGGCTACAGTTTTGATCGAAACAAATAAAGCTCACCACTATGCTAGAGTTCCATACCTGCTCCTTGATTTATGAATTATGGTTCAACACGTTTTGTGTGGTTTGATTACGTACGTGGTCTAGCCTTACCAGGTCCTCTCACATCCCAAAATTCTACATTCGGAACTTACTGTCATATTAAAACTACTATTAGAGGCTGATGTTGTTTGGTATACTTATTAGAATAACTCTTTATATGGGTTGTTATCCAAGTGGTCACATTATTTTAAGTAGAATGGGTTAGTAGCATTAGATAATATGATAGTAGGGCTTTTTAAAAATAAGTTCTGGCTCAGAACAATAGTAATAATTAAGAAGGTGATAACTTCTCCCTACATGTTAGCAATGAAATATGCTGATTGATATCTGCCCACAAACTTCTCTTTGGGTAACTTTGTGGTGTTTTGTTCTTTTTACGAGGCAATAATAATACTTATAAGTTTTCTGCTCAGTGAAGCTACACCAAATTTCATTAATTCAAGTTTATCACAATGAGCGGTTTTTGTGTCTCAGGTCTATTTTGCAAAAAAACTAAAAGAAAGATGATACAAGCTATGCTTACCGATGTTAAAAAAAGCGTCTTTGCACGCACACACTATAGAGCTTAAGAGGGTCAACCACTAGATCAGGTAAAGTTTACTTTTCTATAATTTAAACTAGGAATTCAAAGTATAGGATATTTGGACATCCGTAAAAGGTAGGCGATCTTTGATGATATGAAACCGAATTCTAAATACATGAATGATTATCGGTCCAGTGTGTTTGGATCAGGCTACTGCAGAAATAAGAATAGGGTGTATTTGGATTAGACTACTATAGATTTATGAATGAGGTACATTAGGATCAGACTAAGGATTAGGCTACTGCAGCATAAACTCTTCAGGTTGTATACCTTCCTTCCACCTACAAAATACAAAAAGGCGACGAGGAAGTGAAGCTGTCTACCAAGCGTTGCTTCTCCTCTTATACTATGATGTTTTTTTGTTATTGGCATTTTCGTAAGAACAAGATAAAAGCGAAGTACAAGAACGTAAATACTCAGAAAGTGCTAATCATTAATCTGGATTTGGGTTTCAGATCTTGACCCTTTTTTTCAAGCAATGGGGTGATGTTATGCTGGAACCATTTGTAAATAAGATGGATTTTGATATTGTTCTTTATCGTAAATGAGCACATACCGCTACCTCTTCCATATATAGTTGGGATTATATAAGCTAACTGTTAATTTTATGCAGGTATTACACAATCCAATGTGCTTACTTGCTGAAATATGAGCATCTACTTGCTGAAATCCTGAGGATGGAAAAAGAAGGAGCAATACAGTCATGAATGCTGGATATTTGAATATGGATATTTAAATATGCAAGTTGAGAAGGAAAAAAGGAAAGCAGCAACTGTTGACAAAAATTATGTATGTTCCACTAATATACATGTGTAGTAAAGTATTGTTAACGTTTGTTTAGGATTTTTGGTGCAACTCTATATAGACTGGTACAAAACATTTATTTAAGGTCATATGTATCGATAATGTAAAACACCGCGATCCGCAGCGGAGCGCGGGTTGAAAACCTAGTTTAAGATTAACTATTGGAAGTATTGGAAACATTGAAATGAAAATTAAGTTAAGTGATGGCTTTTTTCTAACTATTGAATGTCATATATGGAATGGCCTTAGAATTTAATTAGCTTTTGTTTCATGTTTCTTCGACTCGGTACAAATCAATGCAACCTAATCTCTGTCTTTCACAGGGTATAGATTATTAGAATTGGTAAACCCTATAATGATTCAATATTATTAAACATCAATAAATACGTTACATGGCTTGAGTAATAAGCTAACTAACATGGGCTAAGCCCGAGTTACATAATAGTAATAAAATATAATAAGCCTGTAACACGACTAGGATAATACTCCCTCGCAATCGAAACAAGAGGTCTTTAAACATCCAGATTATCATGAAACTCGAGAAACAAAGCACTCGACGACCCTTTCGTGAAGATATCCGCATACTTGAAACACGATGGGACATATAAAACGCGAACGTGTCCCAAGGCCACAAAATCATGCACAAAGTGAATATCAATCTCAATATGCTTCATACGTTGGTGCTGAACCGGATTAGTAGACAAATAAACTGCACTAACATTATCACATTATATCAGGGTAGTAGTAAACAAAGGTCTATGCAATTCACGTAAAAGGTTACGCAACCAGGCTGTCTCAGCCACGACATTAGCAACTCCACGATATTCAGCCTCAACACTAGAACAAGACAACTTGGCTTGTCGCTTAGTAGACAAAGACAATAGATTATATCATAGAAAAACACCATAACCTGAGGTAGAACGACGGGTGACGGGACAACCTGCCCACTCCTCATTAGTATATGCGGTAAGCTGAGTCATAGATGAGACATGCAACTGAAGTCCATGATCAATAGTGCCATGAATATAACGAAGAATCCGCTTCAATGCAGTATAATGAGGTTCGCATGGATCATGCATATAAAGACAAACCAGCTGAACAAAGTAGGAGATGTCAAGGCGCGTAAAAGTAAGGTACTGCAAACCACCAACCAAACTACGATATAAGGTAGGATTAAAAACCAGGTCACCATGGACTCCGTATCCACAAAGTCCGACATGGGTTGCAGTGAAGCATGTGAGCTATCTCAAGAAGTTCCTTAACATACTTGGACTGAGATAAGAACATGCCTGCAGAAGTCCGTTGAGCAAAAATACCAAGGAAATAATTAAGAGAACCAAGATCTGTCATAGCAAATTCACTATGCAAAGACTGAATAACTCTTTGTAAAAATGTTGTAGAAGATACAGTAAGAATAATATCATCGACATATAAGAGCAAATACGCAATGTCAATGCCACGATGAAATATAAACATAGAGGAATCAGTTTTACTGTGCTGAAAACCAATCTGTGTAGCATAGGTAGCAAACCGCTGGAACAAAGCACGTGGGGCTTGCTTAAGCCCATATAAAGAACGCTACAACTGAAAAACATAATCTGGATGACGAGGATCAACAAACCTATGAGGTTGATGCATATAATTAGTCTTTGATAAGTGGCAGTGTAGAAAAGCATTCTTCACATCTAACTGATGAATAGGCTAGTGACGAGACACAACAAGACTCAAAACGGTACGTATATTAGCCGGTTTAACAACCAGGCTAAAAGTCTCATCACAATCAATCCCATGTTGCTGACTGATGTGTCTCGCACTACGAGTTTTAAATTTATAACAAGGTTTACCGGTTAAGCTAAGAACACATACGGGCAAGTATGACCCGTCCGTGTGTAGTAGGTTGAGGTTGGTAAGCCGAGGTCGTTTGAGAGATTTGAGTGTTTTAAATTGAAAATCAAGTTTAACAATAAGTAAAGCACAAGTGGTAAAATGGATGTCACAAGCCACAATACCATAATGTAATTATAAGACTAATTTAATGAGAATTGCAATCAAATAATTAAAACAACTTGTTTGGAACTAGTTTCAATATCAATTGAGTGTATGAAAGTTTTCAGGTAGAAATCAATCAATAGCAAACAAAATCAAAGTCATAAAATTCCCATCAATGGGTAGTATCATGAAATTGCATATATCACGATTTAAACTAACACACCCTTTCGACCTATGAATGTTAGTATATACCGAGTCATTAAAAACCATTTGTTAGAAATATGATTGTGCTAATTAGTTCAGAAGAGCCCTTTCGACCTATACTCTCGATTAAATTGTTACAAATCTATTTAACTTGTTTATTCCTAGTTGAAAATTATGAATTACCAAATGTTAAAATATGTATTAGGGCCGGGCCCAGCCCATTTGGTTAACTTAGCTTAGTTTCCAAGCTAAATGTATCTTATATATACCTATGTATTCTCTGTACAATAGAACAAGCAATACAATACTATTTCACTATCATTTACATGGTATCACTGCAACGTTATCATAAATCAGAAAATTAGGGTTCTTGTGTGTTTGTACCAAGGGAGTACAATTAAAGGCATAAGATTAGGGTTGGTTGAATCACAAACCCTAAATTGTTTGACGGCCATTTGTTCAGCTATTTTCGTGAGAAGATTCCAGCTTTGTTTTATCTTTCGATTTCAATTTCATCCAGGTGAGATCAATTTTATATTAGACTTTTGGTTCAGATTTAATATTTGTGCTAATGGGATTTAGGTATTTGATGGAATCAATTTTGATATTTGTTATGTTGATGATTTGGGGTTATGATATGGGGTTTCAGTTACTGTGTTATTTGAACTCAGATATTTTTCTTAGACAACTTCTGTTCATTTGCGTATTGATGGTCCGTATGATACGACTTCGAGTTATGATGATCATCTCTTACTTGGCTTTGTTATTTGGGTATTATGTGAAAAAGAAACATAGAGGTTCATATGCGTATTTTGCTGAATCGGGCAATTGTCTATTCTCGTCAAGTACTAAATGGGTTATTGATTCTGGTGCTTCAGATCACACGACAGGTAACTCACATATATTCAATAAATTTGATACGCATACATCCTCATCTCATGTTACAATTGCCGATGGGTCTATTTCACAAGTTCTTGGATCGGGTACTGTTAATTTGAGTCCCTCTATTTCATTATCTTCGATGTTGAGTGATTTGAACCCAAACACACACGTAGGTATATATAAGGACGATATCAATAATAGTATAGTAATAAGTATTTTGTAAGGATTTAAGAAGATTACTTTTATCCAAAGTAAAATTCAAAACCTTCCCGAGTCGTATCCCGACGAGGTGTGAATTTGAAAATCGGGTTTCGGTTCGTGATCGCGCGTTCTGAATATTTGGAAATTTTGGATTTAGGATTCTAATTCTACTAACATAAAAGTAAAGAACTTAAAAGGCACGCTAAACTAAAAACGAAGGCTCAACTAAATTTAACGAAATTCAAACACTTAACGGTCGTTAAACGACTAACGGACTAGCTAGAAAACCAAATTTTAGCAAATTAAACTCTAAGGACCTAAAATGCAAACCTAAAAATCCTAAATGATTAAAGATAGTTTTAGAAAAAAAGAATTATATTTTTTTGACTTTTATTTTATTTTTTATGAATTAAAAACAAAATTAACCAAAATTAATAATTAAAAATAGAAAACTAATTATGAAAAATCTAGAAAAATTATGAAAAATTCTTTGAACAATTTAATACTTAAGAAAAATAAAAGGGACCAACCAGCTTATCTCAATAAGCTGGAAATAAGCCCAAAAGGGCTGAGAGCTTATTAAGCAAAATGGGTTTAAAGAATTAATGTGTGGGATGTATAGACGAAAAGTCCAAGGATGGTGGTAGCAGAGTGTGGTGTTAAAACTGGGTTGAGGTTGGTTGAGGTCAAGGGTTCGAGCCTAGCTCACACTTGACTTCCCAATTTCCCTAGTTTTTTTTTATTTTTGAAATTTACTTTTTGTAAAAGCTTTATACAACTAAAATAATAACTTTTTGTAAAATGACTTTTTTTGAAACTCAAAAATAAGCTCAAATAAGCTCAATGGAAATGGCTGATTAAGGCTTAAAACTTATTAACAATGGCTAAGATTTGATTGGCTTTCAATGACTTCTATAAGCTATAGAAAAACTAACAAGCTGAAAACAAGCCAACCCTAAACCTAATAAGCCTAAAGGACTAAGAATAACGTTCAGTTATAAGCTTAAAATAGGCACAAAGAAGCTCAACAAAAAAATAAAAAAAAGAAAAACTTATAACTATGAGTTAGTACTGTCAGCTTAAATCTAAAACTGCTAGGGATACTCTAAGCTTCAATAAGCACAAAGACTGAACCAATAAGCTGAGCTTAACTCATCTAGGACCAGAAATAAGCACAAGGGCCTAAAATAAGCTCAAATAATAAGCCGATAAGCTCTTTAAACCTCAAAACAGTTTGCAACTTTAGACTTCAACAAGGAACTTTGATAGTTTTTTTTACCATTTTTGACACTAAGAATAAGCCACAAAAAGCTTAATTCAAATCATAAAAACTGAAAATAGATGAAAATCAAACACCAAATAACTCCTAAAAGCTAACTTTAAAAAATTTGAACTACAATTAAGATAGAAATTAAGCTGTCAAAACTGACAGTTTATACTAAACTAATTTTTTTGGCTTTTTTGAGTTTTTGACAAAACTGAAAATTGAAAACTATGACTCAACTTCTTTTGACAACTAAAGGAAATGAAATAAAACTACTAACAAGACTATATTTGAGCAAAATTAACAACCTAAGAGTAGATTTAAGAAAAGTTCACCAATAAGCTGATTTTATACCTTCTTTATCCATGAAACAATGCAATAAGTAAAACCCCTTACCACTAAAACTAAAAAACTGTCTAATCTGAGTAAAACTACTACCTAGACTAGATTAAAGCCAAATCAACTTGGCTTATTGGCCAAAAGCTGACCAAACATATTTAGTTTGATAAAAACCTATTAACCCAAACACCCCTTTATCAAAACTGTTTTCATTTTGAAACTGTTTTAAACTAAAACCAAGTGTATTAAGCATTAATAAGCAACTTCCAACCACTGATAAGCACTAGACAATAAGCAAACCAAATAAGCATTTTTAAGCTAAAACTTAACAGTTTATATCTAAAACTTGTACTAATTAACTATAAACTACAAACTAAGCATATTAAGCATATTTAAGACATATTAAGCAATAATAAGCAACTAGAAACAGTAAATAAGCAGTTGAATAAGCTAAATAGAAATTTAAGCCATAATAGAGAACTAGAGATTTGTACCATCCCAGCTAAACATGGATGTAAATTGCTCTTAAGAGCTTATATCTACAAGCTCCAGCTTATCAAAGATAAGCTGGTGAGGTCTATAAGCCCTTCCAGAATTGGCTTATCATCCATTAAGCTGAGGTATATTTAGGGGAGAGATTATTGTGAAATAACAAATCAGTTAAGCTTTAGGGGCTTAACTAATGTACTAGCTAGCTTAAGTAGTATTTGAGAGCTTATAGAGCTTATTTGATAAAAAAACTAAGATTATTTAAACCATAAGTGCAATAAGTGAAAACATGAATTAACATACGAATTAAAAAAACTCTGAATTTTTATTGAATAATCAAATTAGTACAAGCTTTTAAAAGGGAAAATACATCAAACTGAAAACAATAAGCTAAAAACGATTACAATAAGCTAAATTATGCTAAACTTAAACTAAAATCCTACACGTCTTGCTCTTGTGTGATGAGGTCTCTTTATATAGGAGTGAGGTGAAGCTTCTAGCCCTTCCAAACGTTCCTCAATCCTCTAATCTCAGTCATCCACCAATAACTGCCTCATTTAATCAAATCTTTACCGTTGATTGCCCTCCACATCCCATCATCCAATCATATGGAGTGGGATTGCCAGCGTGGCTCCCAAATATGTCAGACTTGTCAGGGATTTGCTTCTGGAAGCCTTACAAGCGTGTATGATTTACCCTGGTTCGTGAATTGCCTTGTAAAAGTGAAAGGGAGGGAAAGAGAAATACGTACAGTAATTTTGACTATGACCCTTGTTGACCAAACGTTATATCATTTTTGATTTGGGCCAGGGATGGAGTTGGGCTTGGATTTGGTTACATGGGCCAAGATTATAGGTAAAGGATTTGGACTATGTTTATTCTTATAAGGGCTTAGGTTTATAAGTTAAGAATTGTAGGCTGTACCGGCCCATTAAATGGGCATGGGTAGGTCCATAGAAGATGGGTATGCCTTCGGCTTCGGTATTTTCATACTCTTTCTATTCCCATGCTCGGTTTTGTCCGTTATGCTTCGTTTTTGTCCTTTTATTGAATATCCGTTACCTGCAAGACACAATTTACAATACAAACGAATACAATGCATTTATCTGTATTTATTGGTCATTATTGGTCTTTTTAGCTCGTTTTATTAGGTAAAAGGTATGTGTATTTAAGCACATACCAAAATCCCTCATACTAAGCTATTGTCGTGTCCTCACGCAATGTCATAAATACAAACTTAGAAAACCAAAAATTTCCACCCCCTTAGACTAATTACCTCGATAAATAGCTAAGTGTTCATCTAAGGGAATTAAGAAATCACTAGTTTTGAAAAGCTCCCCGTTTTACTATTTTTATGCATTTATTATTCATACATATCATAACTTCATGGAACAAGAAACACTAAAAAGATACCAAGCTTAAAAACAAAATCATCGTTAAATACAAGTTAAGATGCTAACACTACTCCTAAATGTTAATTGTGTATGCATTACTACTTTTCGCTCCCTTATTCCTAAGTCCTCTAAAGGTTTTATTTTTATTATTGGTGACAAATAAATTATGTTCTATTTCATATAAAGTAAACCCGGTTTAGACCATAATTAGTTTGAAATCCTTTCCTAAAGAGACGATATGGTGAGAATAAGGTCCACATTAAGGTTCTAATTTCGCATGATTTAGGGGTTATCCTTTTTAGATAACCCCGGAGTCGAAATTTGGCTTTATTATTATTATTATTGCAACATTATTAAACATCGGTCCTTTAAACAACTGCCACATCGGTATGCGAGCCGACCATGGTCCAGGAGTCTTATTTCGACCTCGGTGATCCTTGACCTTTTTGAAGGCTGCAACATCGGTTGTGAGCCGGCAAGATGCAGCAAACTTTTATCAGTCTCGGATTATTACTATGTGCCTTATTTAGAAGACTGCAACATCGGTTGTGAGCCGGCAAGATGCAGTAAACTTTTATCAGCCCACAGTTTTATTATTATTACCTCCACCCTTTAAACGACTACCACATCGGTTGTGAGCCGACAAGAGGTAGTGGTCTTATTTCGGCTTTGGTTTATTACATAACTTATTATTATTAGCCAAATTTCAAGTCCTGTGGTCTTTTAACTACCTAGACAACGGTAGCGAGCCGTCAGGAATCGGTAGCCTATTTCCCCACAACACTGACAAAACCTCGATGTGTACCTTACTTTCACCAGAAGGAATCTCTACGAAGTGATCTAAACTAAGAATCGCAAAAACCTAAAGTAACTTTATTTATTCAACAATTATATAACGTTTATTAAGCTGGTGGGAGCAAAAAGCCACAATTAACCTCTATGAGCCTTAAAGAGATCCAACTACTCTATGTTTAGCATCCAACTTATATAAAACTCTATCATTTCTCGTTCTTCGCAAATTTAAAATCTTTAATAAAAAGATCCGCGAATGCTTAGTCTAATAAACAAGCTTTGCATATTTAAAGTCTATCATGGAAACTTGCAAACTCTTGGCTCTTTTTAAGCAAGAATTCGCGTTTTAAAGCTTCTTGTATAAAAGACTAGCAAAAGCTTAAATTTATATAAGTTAAGGGGCAAGCTAAAGCGCAACATGCTCGATCAAGTCAAAATTTATTCCTTAAAAAGACAAAACATTTTGTCAAAACACTTATTCTATTTTTGAAATTTTTTAATTTTGTCATATTTTTGCTATTTTTGGTGGAAAAACTGGGTTACGTGAAGACAAGGCAAATGCAAGTAAGATCAAATCGAAAGATCCCCCCCATACTAGAACTACGCATTGTCCTTAATGTGAGACTGTCACCCCCATACTAATTTCAAGGCATAATCCAAATATTAAGGGGTTTCTACGCAAATCTAAAGCCGTTTATTAAGTATGCTAATAGATAAACGTTAAATCAATAAGATCTAGGATATCGGATTCCCATATATAAGCATGTGAAGGATTGAAGATCGAGTGGACGATGGACAAAACCACGAGCACGAGAGTCTTCATAATCCGGGCAATACTTGACATAAACCACAAAACACGAGAAAGGAAGAGGCAAGCCTCCTCACATCACATTTATTCATAAACATTATACTAAGATACTACTACTAAGGATAAGCATGGGTTGCCACCCACAAAGCGCTTGTTTTTGTTAACCAAGTCACGAGCCTGACTCGATCCTCGAATTTAGTGGTCCATGGGGAAAGTTTGGAGATTCGAGACAACCATCGATGGTATGTCCCCTCCAAAGTAATTTTTAAGTCTATAATCATTCACCTTGAAGTTTGGCCTGTCGGTTTGAGATAACTCGACGGTGCCATAAGGGAATACTTGGGTAACGGTGAATGGTCCAGTCCAGTGGGTCTTAATCTTGCCCGAGAAAATCTTTAATCGAGAATTAAAGAGGAGGACTCAAACGTTGAAAACGCGGTTCTTGATCTTTGAGTCATGAATCTTCTTCGTTTTATCTTTGTAGATTAAAGAGTTCTCGTAAGCTTGATCCCGGAGTTCATTTAATTCATTTATTTGAACCTTCCGGTGATCACCCGCGATCTTAAGGTCATAATTGCAATGCTTTAAGGCCCAATAAGCCTTATGCTCAAGTTCGATAGGAAGATGACAGGCCTTTTCGTACACCAATTTATATGGAGTACACCCTATGGGTGTCTTAAAGGTAGTACGAAAGGCCCATAAGGCATCATCTAACTTATCGGACCATGAAGCACGGTGTTCGCCTATAGTCCTTTCCAGAATGCGTTTCAAACCACGATTTGAAACCTTAACTTGCCCACTTTTTTGTGGGTGATACGCGGTGGAGAGACGGTGAGTAACTCCGTATTTAAGCATGACCTTTGCGAACTAATCATTGCAAAAATGGGTACCGCGATCACTAATGATAGCACGAGGGGTCCCAAATCGGGCGAAGAGATATTTTAAAAATTTGCAAACAACTCGGGTATCATTGGTTGGGAGCGCTTTGCTTCAACCCATTTCGACAAGTAATCGATGACCACGAGTATATATTTGTTCCCTCGTGAAGACGGGAATGGGCCCATGAAATCGATACCCCACACCTCAAAGATCTAGCAAACTTGAATAGCATTTTGATGCATTTCATCAAGTTGCAAGATTTTTCCCTGACGTTGACAAGCGTCACAGCGTGTGACCAAGTCATGGGCATCACGGTAAATGGTAGGCCAAAAGAATCCTGAGTCAAAAACTTTCTTGGCGGTGTAGTTGGCACCGTGATGTCCTTCGGTGGGACCATTATGGCAAGCTGTGAGCATATCAACAGCTTCTTGGCCATAAACACACCGTCAGATCACTTGATCCGCACAAATCTTAAACAAGCAGGTGTCGTCCCAAAAATAATGCTTAACGTGTTTAAAAAAATTATTCTTTTGTTGGGACGACATCCCTTTCACAATAAAATTGCTTGCATGGTAATTTGCAATGTCGGCAAACCATGGGGTACTCGAATCACCACGAAATGTAACCATCCCAAGTGTCTCGAGAGGAAATGTTTCCGTAATTTCCTTTTTCTCGATATCACTTTGATGAGGATTTTCTAGTCTTGATAAGTGGTCGGCCGTGAGATTCTCCGCTCCTTTTTTATCACGAATAATAACATCGAATTCTTGGAGCAGGAGAATCCACCAGAGCAATCTCGGTTTAGCATCTTGCTTAGCAAGAAGATACTTAAGAGCCGAGTGGTCCGTATACACTATGGTCTTCGATAAGACTAAGTAAGGCCGGAATTTCTCGAAAGCATACACCACGGCTAATAATTCTTTTTCTGTTGTAGTGTAATGTGCTTGAGCATCCGTCATGGTTTTACTTGCATAGTGTATAGGCTGAAAATGTTTGGTCTTTCGTTACCCCAAGACTGCACCTACCGCATAATCACTAGCGTCACACATAATTTCAAATGGTAGGTCCCAATCGGGGGCAACTAAAATCGGGGCTTTGGTTAACTTCTTCTTAAGTATATTAAACGCTTCAATACATTCTGTCGAGAAAACAAACGGGGTTTCTTTTTCAAGAATATGGGTCATCGGCTGGGCAATTTTAGAAAAATATTGAATAAATCGACGATAGAACCCGGCGTGACCTAAAAAACTTCTAACACCTTTGACGGAAGTCAGATGAGGGAGTTTAGCTATAACATTAACTTTAGCTTTGTCGACCTCAATCTCGGACTTTGAAATCTTATGGCCGAGGACAATGCCCTCTTTAACCATGAAATGGCACTTCTCCCAATTTAGAACTAAGTTGGTGTCTTCACACCTTTTAAGCATTTTATCTAAATGGGAGAGGCAAGACGAGAAAGAATCCCCGAAGACCAAGAAATCATCCATGAAGACCTCCATTGTTTCCTCGATCATGTCATGGAAAATGGCCATCATACACCTTTGGAACGTGCCCGAAGCATTACATAAACCAAAAGGCATACGTCGGTAGGAAAACGTCCCATAAGGGCATGTGAAGGTGGTCTTATCTTGGTCTTTCGGGTCAATAGGTATTTGAAAATATCCCCAAAAACCATCTAGAAAATAATAGTATTCATTTCCCGTGAGTCTTTCAAGCATTTGGTCCATAAACGGCAACGGGAAATGATCTTTACGAGTCACATCATTAAGCTTTCAGTAATCTATACAAACACGCCAATCGGTAACTAATCTTGTAGGAATCAACTCATTATCTTCATTTTCAACAACGGTCATACCACCCTTCTTAGGCACATAATGAACGGGACTCACCCACGGACTATCGGAGATAGGGTAAATCAATCTGGCATCAAGGAGTTTTATAACTTCCTTTTTGATAACCTCATGAATTTTTGAACTCACCCTTCTTTGATGTTGAACCGTTGGTTTGAAGTCGTCTTCCATTAAGATCTTGTGAGTACAAAAACTAGGGTCGATACCCTTAATGTTAGAAATTTTCCATGTGATGGCCCGTTTGTGTGTCTTGAGAACCTTTAAAAGGACGGCCTTTTCTTCATCTTTTAATTCTTTGGAAATTATGACGGGTAATTTATCGATGCCTTCTAAAAACGCATATTCAAGATGAGACGGTAAATCTTTGAGCTCCAGCTCCGGAGGATCATCAATAGAAGATTTAATCGTTTTAATTTCCTCAAAATGAAGTTCTTTCGGAGGGAGAGAAGATGATGGATCATCATTTAATAACTTCTTGAGTAGAAGAAGATCTCCTTCAGGATCAAAGTCGGCATCATCAATTCCCGGTGGAATTGAATCATTTGTAAGACACACTTCAATTTCTTCTAAAATAAAGTCGCCTCCTTCAAACGGAGTGAGAGAGGGGAAAGAAGTAGAAAGGATATGATCTAAAGACGGAGTAGGATTGCCACTCGTAGAACTATCCGCAAATCCGAGCACTTTTTAAGCATACTCCTCACATGAAACGTCAATGACATCGATTCGATTAACCGATTTAGCATCATTGTAGGAGTATCTCGAAGTTTGACCAACTTTAAAGGTTATTGCTTCGTCATCAACATGTAGGGTTAATTCTTCACTGTAAACATCAATCAAAGCACGTGTCGTCCTCAAAAAGGGTCTTCCGAGAATTAAGGGAACCCAAGGATCGACAATATAATCAACAACTATGAAGTCGGCCGGAAAATGGAACTTTCCTACTTTAACAAAGACATCTTTGGCTATACCGGCCCGTCGAGTCGTTGATCAAGCTCAAGAATCATTTGTGTAGGAGTAAGTTCGGGGAGTGAAAGCTTCTCCCATATGGAGAGAGGCATCAAGTTGATGCTTGCACCAAGATCGGCCAAGGCTAAGCATTCAACTAACTCCGGAAAATCACATGAAATAAGAAACTTGCTTGGGTCTCCAAGTTTTTTGGGCAAATTTTTTAGGATAACCGCCGAACAATTCTCATTCACCGGTGTTTTGGCTAATTCAAACAATTTTTCTTTGTTATTAAGGAGACTTTTAAACATTGAAGCAAATTTTGGCATATGTAAAAGAGCATCCGCGAAACTGAGCTCGAAATGTAATTCCTTAAAAATTTCAACAAATTTTGAAGCAAGGTTATCATCTTTTTCACGGTGCTTTTGTTTGTTAGCTCATGAAGGATAAGGTATAGTCGGTTTAGGCTTAGGAGCAACAACGGGCTCATCAATTTGAAGTTGAGATTGGACTACCGGAGGTTGGATGTTTTCGGTACCCGGTTGCACCGTATCCTTTGTCACCTCGGGTACCCGTTCCACCACCTTAGGGAGAGAAGAAAAAAGAGGAGGAATAGGCGGTCCATCATAAGAAACACCACTTCGGGTGGTGATTGCTTCAATTCACCTCTCTGGTTAGCAATGGTATTGCTAGGAAGCGAACCCGAACCTAAAGAAGAAGCGATATTCATTTGAAAAAAACTAGCCATCATACTCTTAAGCTCATTGGTTTGATTTGACATTGATGTTTGTATTAAAGATTGCATTTCATTTCTCAATTCATTTTTCACATTATTTATTTGATTTTGCATAGCTTTCATGTTAGCTTCATTTATCTTCTTATAATTTGACAATTCATTTGACGGAGCAACTTGAGTTTGCTGAATCGGAGCTTGATAATTTTGATTTCCTTGATAATTTCCTCTATCTTGATTGTATCCTTGATTGTACCGGGTTTGATTATTTTGCACATTCGGTTAACCAAAATCAGGTGGTCGAATTTGGTTAGCTACACTCTAAGGACGATAACCGGAATTTCCTTGATTGTAGTTCACTGCGGCTGCTAAAACATATTCTTAAATATTATCTCGATAGCCCAAAAAAGTGTTTCCATCGGTGGCAGGACACTGTCAGTACAAATGAGCACCTCCACAAGTAACACAAGATTCTTCAACAGCTTTTATGGAAGCTGGAGCTAGGGTTACTTGATGTTGTTTAAACATCGCGGTCATGACACTAGTCACGACACTGGCTACAACACTGGTTATCTCTGAAGAATCACCATTACTTGCTTTTACTTGAGAAACAATCGGTTTGTTTCTTGAAGTACGAACTTTTGACTTGTTTTCAATAATTTTTAACACATCTTGTGCACTTCTTTCCAAAAGATTGCCACCAGCGGCAGAATTTAAAGAAATGGATTTTCTAAATGATGGACGTCCTTTTATAGCATAAGGAGTCCTAGGCTTACAAGGAAATCTAATTAATATCATCTAATGTGAGGAATCAATTAATTATCTTCGACTATTAATATTCATTCTTATCTTATTTTGACCAAATCTTTATTTTCTTTTACATCTTGTAGAACTTCATGATGACAATTTTGGTCCTTCTTGTTTCCATCTTGTTTCATTCTTTTATTCACTTTGTCTCATCAAATCAAGAATCCCAACACTTCACTAAGACCAGATCCACACCACTTGCAAGAACACCGTTTACAACGTTCACCTCTTTCTAACGGATCTTTACAATGAAAACAATGCCATTGGTCTAGAAAATGTTTGGGGTTGTGAAGGTGGGTTGAAATTATTTGGAGAATCAATGAAAGAAGTTGGATTTGAATCATTAACGAATGATTTTTCAACTTCATAACAACATAAAGCACAAACTTCATCCGTATAATTTCTACACCGCTCACAAGTACATTGCCGACAATATAAACCACCAAACGCACCTCCACACTTGGAACAATTACGTGGGGGTTGTTGAGATGAGTCAGGGGTTTCATCATATGAGATCGGATTAGGATCACGAACAAAATTATCGAAGGATCTCACATTTGAACAACATTGTTCTCTATTATACAAAGCTTACAAGACGCAACATTCTTTTAAACCCATTACCTGATGATAGAATTATCGAGGATAAGGAAGAATTAAACAAAATTGGGGTAGAGAGAATTTTTTATAGGATCTTGTCAAAAGTAATACATAAAGAAAAGAAATAATAAAAATAAGAAAGAAAAATATTTTTGGAAACCGAAAGTCAATAGTGCACGGTAGCACTTTAGAAAACGCACAAAGAAGCGGAGGGGGGGTAATGGACAGCGTTTTAATTAACCTTCTCCTTTTTGGGTCGAAGTTTGCGAGGATCGACCATCATTATACCTTCTTTTTGATTGTTAACTATAGTTGAGCCAAAGCGACAATTAACAATCGGTTATTTTTAAGATTAAAAGATAATAAAAAAGAAAGTGTAAAAATATTTTTGTATGTTTTATTTTTATGATAAGAAGAAAAATATTCCAATTGAAAAGCGATAACTTCAGAGGAAAGGGGTCTTCAACACCTAAATTTGCAAACGTTAACACGATAATCGCACAAACTTCACAACGGCAGTGCGCCATAATTGATTCTTAATATAATAGCATATAATTAAAATTTATATAATATATATTATATATATAACTATAATTACCAATTATCAATAATAGAATAGATAAGTAATTAATAGTAATAAGTATTCCGTAAGGATTTAAGAAGATTACTTTTATCCAAAGTAAAATTCAAAACCTTCCCGAGTCGTATCCTGACGAGGTGTGAATTGAAAATCGATAAAGTTCGTGATCGCGTGATTGAATATTTTAAGATTTAGATTTGGTTTTCTAATTCTAATAAATATAATGCAAAAAACAAGCAAAGACAATCAACAATTAAAGCAATTTCAAAATAAGCACGTAAACGATAACGGGATTCTAAAAACGCACTCTAAAAACCTAAATTATCAAAATTAAGTCATACAAATGCAAATTTATTTTTTATAAATCCTAAATGACTAAAAATAATTTTTAGAAAAGAAATTATATTTTTTTGATTTTTATTTTAATTATTATTAATTAAAAACGATTTTATTCTAGAAAATTAATTAAAAATTCTAAACTAATTGTAAAAATTCTAGAAAAATTTTGAAAAGTACTTAAGACTGTTTAGAATCTATTAAAAATGTAAACTAGAAAAGTGGCTTCAAGGATAAGCGGTAAATAAGCTATTTAAAGCTGAAAGGCAAAATAAGTAAAACAACCTTAAATAATAAATGTTGCAAATAAAAACTGAAAAAGACCCAAGGGTAGATGGTTAAGTGTGTGTGGTGTTGAGGCGTTGGCTAGGGAAGTGGGAAGAGTCACAAGGTCGACCCCTGGACCATCTCTTTTTTATGAAACTTTTTATTTTTTTTATTTTTCTTTTTGAAAAGCTAAACAACATGTAAATAAGCAAATTAACTAAAGGGACCTATTATTGAAACTTAATAATAAGCTCAGAAAAAGCTAAGAAAAATGACAGTTTAGCTTAACAAGTCTAATGACTTTTAAGCTAAACTGTTTTGGCATTACGGGCACAATAAGCTAAGAGAAATGCCAATAAGCTAAAAACAACCATAACCCTAAACTTAATAAGCACAAAGGAACCAAAATAAGCAAAGCCTGAAAGCTAAAAAGCACTCTAAAAAGTTATAAGACAGCAGACTTTAAAAGAGGTTTAAATGCCCTTTTGACAAAATTTAGACTAAGTTTTAAGACTCAATAAGCAAAAAGAAAAAGTTAAAAACTTAAAACAGGTAGAGGACTAGTCTCAAAGAACCCAAATAAGCCAAAGATAAGCTAACTTAGGCAAAGAAATAAGCTAGAAAATGGAACTAAAAAGGACAGTTTACTCTAACTAATTTTGGAATTTTTGTAAAATAATACTACTTGCAGGCTTATATTTAAGACTAAAAAAGGATTCTAAAAACTCAAAATAAATGTAAAACAGACCATTTTAAGCTAAATTAAAACAAAATGTTATCAAAGATAAGCTAGACTTAAGCCACATTCTGATCTGCATAATGTGACATTTAAAAACAAACATGAACTTGACTGTTTTAACCTAAGATGAGTAAAATGCATTTCCTAATTACTAATGACCCAAGACACATTTGTAAAAATGCAAATGCAACTGAATTAAGCATAAAAACCACCACTTGAGGACCTTTTTAGAGAATCTATCAAATAAGCAGCTTGGCTCAATTTTAGAACTAGCATACTTAGAAAATGATAAAACAAGCTTGAAAAATGAAAACTACTTAATCAAAGTTGATAACAACTAGCATTAAGACTGAATTAGAGCTTAAGGAAATTGACTTAAAAACCTAAAACAGTTATGAACCATTTTAAACTTATTTGAAATCTTATCCCAAACACTGAATCCTAAAAAAATCAAATTCCATATTAAGCTTGAATGAACCTAAATAAGCCCTAGATTTTGCAAAACAGGTAAAGCACTAAGTATATAAAAGACAAATAAGCAAACATTTAATAGAAATAAGCACTTATTTAAGAGATAAGTAATTAAGCAGTTTTAACTAAAAAATGGACAGAAAATATAAAAACTAATCCTAATGACATATAAGCTAATTAAGCAATCATAATATACTTAAAAAAGAACAATCAAGCAACATTAAGCAGAAATAAGCAAGCAATAAGCAGTTTAATAAGCAAATGCAGAAAATAAGCTAAGAAATGAAAAGGAAAAGTGTACCTTAATCCTTTGCTCTAAACAAGGATTTAAATGCTCAAATGAGCTAATCTACAAGCTGGCTTATTGAATAAGCCTAGAATAAGCCCTATAAGCTTAGCTTATCATCCCATTAGCTTATTCAGACCCCTTTTTAGGAAAATTAAGAAATGAGCTTATTAAGCTAAGCTTAATTTAAACTTAGCTTAATTAGAAATAGCTGAGAAAGTAATGAGCTTATTTGAGCTTATTAGTAGGACACATTTAAATCTATTTGCTTAAAAGTTGAGACAGAATTAAGGCACAATATAAATGAAACTTTTAATTTTATTAAACTAAAAGTGATTACAAGCTTAGAAAAGTAAATTACATTTAAATAAAAGAACAATAAGCTAAATTAAGAAACTAATAAGCTAATAAGCTACCCTACTCCTAGATATCTTGCTCTGTGAGGTGAGGCCTCCTTTTATAGGAGTGAGGTAAAGCTTCTAGCCCTCTAGACGCTCCTCATCCTTTTAATCTAAGCCATCCATCAATAACCAACTCTAAATCCAATGATCACAGCCCTTGATTTGAGTGCACGTCACATCCTCCAATCATATTCATTAGGATCGCCAGCGCGTGGGAATCCATGATGTGTCAGACTGTCCATTTTTAGCCTAAAAGGATGAGATACGTGGTGAATGAGGATGATTTACCCTGGTTAATGTTGCAAGGGTGAAAGAGGGAAAAAGGGGAAAGAAATGAATATACATAACAATACTAGTTTGACCCCGTGTATATAAAGAATGAGTGTAGGCTCGGGTAAGATACTTAGCCAGTTATGGTTTTGGGATATTATTTTGGCCGGGAAGGGATAATATGTTTAATGGGTTAACGAAAGTTAGGGTTAAGGACCTTTGGTGAAATGGTGTAAGAACTACCGGTGTTAGTCCTTAAGGACTAACAATGCAAAACTCAAGGACCTCCAATGTAATAACTTAACAAATTATTAAGTGTATTTTGGACTTTTAGGTATAAATAGGCTAGTGTATGGAATTTGGGCAGGAATTAAGATGATTTTGCCTTCGGCTTTGATTTCTTACGCTCTTTTTATTCCCTTGCTTGATTTTGTTCGTTTTGCTTTATTTTTTTGTCCTTTTGTGCAATATCTGTTACCTGCAAGACACAATTCACAATACAAATGAATACAATGCATTTTTCTGTATTTATTGGTCATTACTGGTCTTTTTAGCTCGTTTTATTAGGTAAAAGACAATAAAGTTCTCAGCTCCTTCAGGTAAAGCCATGATAGGTGCACTGTACAACATCTTCTTCAATAGTTGGAAAGCTACTTCTTGTTTCTCACCCCAATCAAACTTGACCTTCTTCTGGGTTAGCTTTGTCATTAATTTGGTGATCTTTGAAAATCCTTCAATGAATCTTCGATAGTAATCGGCAAGACCTAAGAATTGACGAATCTACGTTGGTGTCTTAGGAGATGCCTAATCTTTAATTGACTCAATCTTGGCCGGATCCACGTGAATACCCTGACTGTCAATCACGTGATTGAGGAACTGTACTTTGGGAATCCAAGATTTACACTTAGAAATTTTGGCATACAACTCCTCCTTCTTAAAAAACTCAAAGATTAATTTAAGGTGCTCTTCATGTTCTTGTTTTCTCTTTGAGTAGATCAAAACTATCAAGCTCTACGAGCATTAAGTCGATGTTGGGGGCTCTCTGGTTGTTAGCAGTAGCAGCTAGGCTTCTACAATCATGGGCCAGATGGCCAACTTTCTTACAGTTTTTTACTTGGGAGCACACTGCCCATTGTGATAGTAATTGCATTTAGGGCATAGAGGTAGAGATCCTTCGTATTCTTTCTTCTCACCAGGCCTAGTAGTGTAGGCCCTTGCTACATTTTGCCTTTTAAAAGGCTGTTGTTGATTCTGGTTGTTCCTTGAGTTGCCATCAATCTTTCTTTTGTTCTCGGCTTGACGATCACCAAAAGTACGGATCTTTTGATCCATCAGTTCAGTGGCAAACTCAATTGCATCTTGCATTATCTTTGGCTTAGATGCAATCGCACCTCTGAATCAAGTCAGGAAGTCCACCGACATACTTCTCGACCTCATCAGATTCTTCAGGAAACATTATCCCACACATCAGTGCCAACTCTTGGAAACGTTAGTTATAGTTCACCACATCAGTACCTTTAACCTTCAAGTTCCATAGTTTAGTCTATAGCTTCTTGATCTCGCCTTTCGGGAAGTAGTTATTAGTCATCATCTTCTTCAGTGTTTTCCATGTCATTCCATATGCAGCCTCATGACTAATAGTCATAACGTAGGAGTTCCACCATGTTAGAGCATTTCCAAGAAGAGTACATGTAGCAAACTTGATTTGGCACGCGACGGTGCAGTTGCTTATGTGGAAAACAAATTCCATTTTCTCGAACCATTGAGTCAGACCAACGACTCCTTTAGTACCCTTGAAATTAAGGGGTTGGCATTTCAGGAAGTCACTATAGGTGCAATCATGAGTAGTAGTGCTCTCTGTCCTTCTGCCACTCCCCGAATCATGGCTATCATCGCTATTTCTACTTCTTCTGTTGGCCTCATACTCAGCCAACGCATCAGCAACTCTTTGGGCTATCAGTGCTTTAATGGCCGCATCAGTCATAGAGGTGGTGGTTTTCTTTGGAGGCATTTTCTTCAAATTACAAGAAAATATAATACACATTAGATTTCATACAATCATAATCGCGACATGACATATGCATAATATCTAACAATAAGATCACAACACACAGTGAAATATACAACCGAAGAGAGATCAATGATGACATAAATAAATCGACATTCATACATAACAATATCGATAACATACATAATGGCTCTTGGTTACAAAATGACCAGTACAGATAGGTTACAAAATGAAAATACGGTCCTAAGGCCATGCTAGCTAGGAGTTACCCATAATACTTAGCATGCCATATAAGATAGCTAAATGATGAAACAAGATCCTTACATCCTACTAGCTGGGAGTTACCTATAAAACTTAGCAGGCTATACAAGATAGGTAAATGATGAAACAAGATCCCTACAGCCTACTAGCTGGGAGTTACCCATAAAACTTAGCAAGCTATACAGGATAGCTAACAATGGTACAACACTAACAACTACTACCAACATTAGCTGGTCCATCCTAGGGTCCTACATCTTTGGTGTGTGCTAGCTCTCTGAACCTGTCATGCTCATGCTGAATGTGGCTGGTCAGTCTGTCTCTATCATCGATCCTCTACCTCTGCAGTACACTGACATCCCTCTACAAAGCCTTAATATGGGCCTCTGTGGCCTGGCTCCTACTCTTAGAGTGAGCCAATGCTTATTATTCTAGAATCCTACTATATACGTAACATAAGTATCAGCTCTTTTGGAGTTTCGTATGTAAAGTTATCCATGAAATAATAAAGTGATGATTTCCATACATATTGTTTTAATCTAATGATATCAAATCTGTCATCATTTGTTCAAAATGTTCTTTAATTCTATTATATTAACTATCGTAATACTTCCTCATACCTTGCAACTAAATTTTCATCTTAATTATTATATGGGCACGTACAATCAACATCTCAATATTATGTAATCATTTATTACATATTATGTTTTTATGCTTAGGTCGACGATTTATGATCATTTATTAAGATGAAAATTAGGAAAGCTTCTTTTTTTTTTTTTTTTTTTTTTTTTTTTTGTTTTTTTTTAATTTCATTTGAATAAGGAAATTATAAATCTCCGAACTATGAATTTATAAATTCTTAGTTACAAGGAGTTGGACGCTTCTTTTTATAAGTGACTAATTATAAATAAGTAGGCTTAAGTATATAACATACATACAAACAAGTTTCTTTCAAACAATCCCTTAATCATTATCATTATTACCTTCATTACCTTCATCATCTGTTCATTTCAAAATCTGTATCTCACATGATTAGCAACTCTCTTACAAATTCATAATCATTCCTTGACATCACTCATTCCATGATCTCCGTATTCTAAAATTATCTGTTATATTCTGCAACCTAATAACAAGGAAACACACAAGAATCTATGCAATGTCAAATGATTTCAATACCACTAGGTATGAAAATTTTGACAAAGACTTGTGATAGCAATCTTATTTGATGTTGACTTTTAAAGGTTAACGAATAACGATTCTTTACGATCAGAGTGGCGCAGCAGAAGCATGGTAGGCCCATAACCCACAGGTTTCGTAAATCGAAGTATTTCATCACCTATATTCTATCAGGATCTGAAGAAATTCTATCATCAAAAGGTGTGGTCTTAGAAATAAGTAGACGTGTGAAAGGAGGTAATTATAATTATGGTGTACAACATAATTATAAATGCATCACACACGTGAACTTGTGACCTTGATTAACCTAAATTCATACCCAGTACCTATCTCTAAACAATACTACTATAACTTTCAATTAAATTCGGGTCGAGGAATTTCTGAAGGGGTGGGAGGACTATAACAACCCAAGAAATTTCATCAAATGCAGAACCCTATTTTAGATTATCACAAATATTACAAGGAAATCTTTTTCGCTTTATTACATTACTTGCATTGTCAATATCTCAATATGTCATGTAACTTAATATCTAAAGTAAGTACAGCTCACGCCACCCTACCTATCTATGACAAATCCTAATCTTCATATATGTCAAGAAATCATCATAAGATGTCAAGTCAATATAAATATCCTGTCATTTTTTACAAAGTACATTATTCCTATAATGTACCATTCGCAACGTTATATCAAAACGGGCTTTAAACCGTTATCGGATGCCTCTAAACCCTAATTCCATGAAGGATTAACATCTAAAGTGAATGCACAAGCTACTAAAGCATATGTACAAGCAATATAAGATCTCATTTGAAATATAAAATCCCTTCAACTCAAAGTACAAATCTCTAAAAGCTCAATGTACAAGTCATTAAGCATGATCTCTAAAATAGCCGTTTTACCTCCGTTTTCATTCTAATTTCTTCACCATCACTTGTGTACAAGCTACTACACTCAATATACAATGTTTAAACCCTAATTATTCTATTCATAAACTTTCATACACATTTTTACTCTTAAAACCCTAATTCAAAACCCTAAACCCTAAAACCGAGCTAGTTTCTAAACCATGACTCGTTTCTTCATTTTTATCCATTGTAAACCTAAACCAATACTTAAATAAGTTATAATAACATAAATTACAACATTATCAATCATAATCCATTATCATTTCATCATTCTACTTCAATTATACAAGAAACGAATCTAGAAAACCCTAATTGTGCCCTAATTGTGATTTTGACCCGTTTACTCATTTTCTACCCGTTTTAACCCAAACCACCTATCAAATTTTAATTATAAACCTTAATATATGTCTTAGGATCAGTAACCTATCATTCCTAATCAAATGTAGACGAAATCCAAGCTTGAAAACCCTAATTAAGCCCTAATGAACCCGGAACCAAGTTTCTTTCATTTTAACCCATTCTAAAGTTCTATATTGCAAACAAACACCTTGATGACCATGCTACTTCATACCTAAGCAGCTTACAAGCACCTCCCCTAAATATCTAATCCATTTCTTGGTATAAAAATGAGCCACATCACCTCTTTTCTTCTTTATTAAGCCGCGGCATCACAAGGACCATCCAACACCACAAAGCTACTTCCTAGCTTCTACAACTCATACACTAGCTTCTTCACATCTCTACCTAGCTTGTACACATGTCCCATATCAGATCCTAAGGCTTCCTTAACCTCCTTGATCTCAAACTAGTATAAATAGGACCATACATGCTTCATTTTTCTTCATCCCCCACTTCCTCCTCTATAACCCTTATAGGAAGCAATCCTTTGCTCCCTTATGATCCTAGGATCATTAAAGAAGTTCAAGAAGTGAATCCCTAAATAATTGAATCCCCGGAGTAAAGATACAAGGCGTACGAGTGGAAATACTACCCGAAATGACCCGTTTCCACCATTTTTTGATTCATATGAAGAACAACCCCAGGTTTCTAGCAAACTTCAATTCCTATTACTTACTCATTATAATTTTCAATGATCATAATAAAATCTTGTTAAAGTTTCCAATATACCACTTTCAGGATCATTTTCCGTTTTGATCCAAAACCGTACACCCGAAATCCTAATTTTGCGTTTTTCTTAAAACTAAATGTCATAATAATTAAATATTGTTATAATCTATCCTAGTATGCTTAACTAATGTTAAAATAACCACTTTATTGATTAGTGAAGGAATTTGAACTTAAAACCCGCGTGTTTACGTTTTGAAACCCTAATTTGACCCGTTTTGCTTCCTAGCTTAACGAATCATTATTTTAAACTTGTGTTGCATTAAAACTTCATATTTTAGTTTATTATAACTTATAAATGTCTATTGAAATGTTAAAATAAGCTTGCATGGCAATTTGGACATGTTTTGTAATTATAATCCATGCAAGGGGTATATAGAAACTTATAACTAAAGGGGCTGAATATGTCATTTTATCAAAGTTATAACTATAGGGGTCTATTATGTCACTTTTCAAAGTCCAAGGTTTACTTGGTATATCTTTCAAAGTTGAAGGACCAAAGTCGTAAAAATGCAAACCCTAGGGGTCTACTTGCAATTTTCCAAACCCCAGGGTCTAAAATGTAACATTTTGAAAAAGTATAAAAACACATTCAAAACATTACCAGACATAACTTTAATTAACGCTTCTCGTGCTTAACATTTCCAGATATTGAATAAAACGCTTAAAACCGATCATCCGGAAGCTATATTGTACCACAATACTAGGGAGCTTCATATTAAGAGGTTTCATCTTGGTATTACGTTCTGACTGAGTTGTTGGGTTTACGATTTAAAGTGCCCTAGCTCCTCAAACGTTTACTGAATGACTTCTGAATTATGATGGCCCGAACGGTGATACAATAATTCCAAACTCTTCAATCAAACTCATAACTCTTAAACCAAAGTTCTAAAGTACAATCTTCCTAAGACTTGACATATTCTACTCAGGTTGTGTGACGTGGCTGTTTACTATCATTTTATTATATCAACATTCCCCGGTTAAGATTGTGATAAGGTCGTCAGCTTTCATTTCAGAATAATTACTACATCTACCTATCAGGTGAAGTTCATAACCTCGCCTTTACTTATTTTACATGTTTTATAAACCCGCGAGGGGGATACATGCTTGTTACAAACTCTTTTACATACTCGTTTATCTTATAACAATGTGATTACTTTTCAAAGACTTATACATGCTTAAACCAGGAATACAAGTGTTTTTTTACAAGTTATATGCTATCCTGATACACTATTACATCTACTGTCTAAGTTACATTATGCCAAAAGTCCCTCATTATCATGGACCATTAATCACATTCGAGTGAACGCAAATATTGTGGATAGATCTATCGGGATTGACGAATCCTGTTTGTGTTAGCCGGATAGGTAACCAAACACACTATATTTGAATTTCATAGGTATATGGCAATTACCTACACCGAGGGCCATTATCTCTTTATATATATATCACATCATTTTGGGTATATATATACACTAGTCAGTTTGTGTGCCATGAGCTTAGACCAGACTATACTATACAAGACATGACCAAACAGACCAAACAAGACAATAACGCAGTAATACACTGTTACTATGATAATTGCATTCGTTGCAATTATTACAAATAACGGGTATATAATAACGTGACCCAAGATCATAACAATAACATTTTCATAATAATTATGTTTGTACAATTATTACACTATGACTTGTATTCAAACTGTTTATCAAACCTATGAATTTCACTCAACCTTTGTGTTGACTTTTTAGCATGTTTATCTCAGGTAATTGAGCAAGTTGCGGCACGGAGTGGCATGGACTCAAAGATGGTTGAACTGTTATCATTCAAACTTGATGTTTTAGATTTTGGGACCTGCATTTTGTAAAAACTCTGATTATAATGAATGATAACTAAATTTTTCCAACAACATTGTTGTATCCATGAAGTAATACCCCAGATTATATTCCGCTGCTATATTGTAAAAATGGGGGTGTTACATTTTAAAAACTCCTGTCATATGATACATCTTAAAACATCTGATACAAGTTGAAATGGAAAAGATAAGAAATAGTAGGGATTCTCTAATAGTATTAGGAAAAGACAAATATTAATCCGATTAGAAAGTTGGTTTGTTTATTTAGTGCAATGATTTCTTCTCTCGAGGCGGTATATCATTCTTAAGACTAGGCGTTACATCATCATAAGACCTAGACACATTAATTCTGTCACAATTAAAAGCATCCGCATAGAATCCTTATTTGCTTGTTTATAAATCTATCTTAGGGATTAAAGCAATGGTGATCTTGTTAAACCCTAGCTCATAGAGACTTTTACCCATTACCGCTTAATGGCGATTTATACACTAGCAGTCCACTTGTCCAACTATCCAATGGAATCAGAACGTTGTTTGTTGAATTATCTAGGTTCACCTGCTAGTCAACACGATCAATAAACCATTTTCAATATCCAATTAACTAGTTAAGCCCGAAGCGTATCCTAGACACAGAGTTAGAAGGGACAATATTGTGATCCTATGATTCTAGATATATAAAATTACTATTTGGAGAGCTATCCAGACTCTTAGATCTACTTGGTTCCGTATCACTTGATCCATTTTGAATGATAGGTCGCATACAAAGCACATAACAAGTTATAAATTGATAAACATAACAAGCATCCAACGATAAATTCAAGTAATCGAGATAACAAATACCAACATTGAGACTTCATAATAATGGTGATACCCAAAGGTATTAGCCTTCGAACTTCTTAATGAATACAAAGCAATTATTTAGCCCAGGTAAATAACCGAGTTAACGAATGATACCAAAAACTGAATGATTACTAAGTATATGAATTTACACGTTGTCTCGTATGGAATTGATAGTGTTGCTCGAACTCTTCTGCTCTTTTTCTCCTCTGAAAATTAATTTTTATGGTTTAGGTATCAAGAATATGATTTAGCACACTTAAAACTCGTTTTTTTTTACGGTTTGCTATTTATAAGGTGGAAGTCAGTTCGATACGGCGTATCCAAGGATTGGATACGGCCTATTAGGGATTTCTTAGAGTAGGGACCATGCTTGATATCTTCCAGAATATTCACATACTATATCTTCGATATGGCGTATTGGATCTTTGGACTACTGGCGTATCTGGGCTTTATTCCTTTTTGGTCTTCTGAGTGAGTGCCGGCACGGATCGCGTATCTTCCGTGATGGATACGGGCGTTATTGGTCTTTAATTATAATCTTTAAAATAGCTCATTTAGCTCCAAAATGAGCGCCTTTTGCTAATATTCACAAAGCTACTCCATTTAATTATACAATTCTCAATTATAAACGATTAGTAATAATTCTTTAAATAATTATAAAAAATGGGTTAATAAAATGGGTAATAAATTGATGCTATAAAATAGATGTTATTGATGTCATCAATCACATAAACAAGTAAACATAACATAGGAACTAAGTTCACATAACAAATAAACTAAACACATTAACCTAGCATCATCATTTCTTCTTCTTGCTAAAGACTCCTTTTAGTGCTTTTCCGAATGACTTGAAACCACCTCTTATTTCCTCATGCATTTGTTGTTGGCGATTAAGTAAAGTAGTTTGTCGCTCGAATAGAATATTGTCGGTTTGTTGAAAAGAAGTGGGAATGTTGTATGGTTGGTGAGTTAGTGGTTGAAGATAGTCGAGGTAAGTGGTAGGGGATAGAGTTCTAGCTTAAGAAGTACCCTCATCTTCCTCATCACTTTCTGTGAGAAGAGGATTCAAGTGATGAGCGGATGATGATGAGACGAGTGACGGGCGTTGGCATTCACGATCACTTTAGAGGTTTCGAGTTTGTTTTAGGGCGAGTGGACGCATGACTCGATAAACGACATTGTAAATTCCATTGTCAGTATGAGGATAATGCTCCATGATGTATCAAAAAAGAAAAGTCAAGAACATGCCATAAGGAAGATTGGCAGTTGAAGTAGCTCTAGCACATTCAATTCGTTTGACAAAGAAATAAGCAAGATTGTATTATTCTTCGACAAGAATACAATACAACATGTGAGCGAGACTCGCTAGAAGATGGTCCTGGTGGCCTCGTAGCCTGAACACATTCTCACAAATGAGTTTTTCCCAATGCTTCATATCTTGTCTTAATTCTTTGGTATGAATTTGATTAGGAGTGAGAATGAAAATTTTACTTTTGATGGTACGATTCGACTCGGTACGTTCCAATTAGAGAAATCGACGAATTTTTTCAGGAGTAGGAAGATCGGTATGATATGGTCACTCGGTCTCTTGGAAGAATGCAAGAGATGCAAGATCCCATTGATTTGTGAGGAGGACTCCACTGTATTGATTTTGAGAATTGACAAATTGTGCAAGTGTGAGAAGTGATAAATTCAGATTGAATCCAAAATGAGATTAAAAGAGAACAAAAACTCTTGGTTAGATTTGACTTGACAAAAATTCTATTAAGGACAACGAGAACAATCGGTTCATTAATTTCGTATTGCAATTGAAGCGAATGTTGGTGAACAATCGCTCAATGTCGTTGGATTGGTAATAGAGTTGATCCACGATCGGCCCCTCGTCGAATGAACAACAGTTTTCGTTGGGGTTAATAGAATTAGCAAGTGACAGGAGTAAATACGTGTATTTCGTAATACTTTAGGGGTATATGATTGAGTGACGGGAGGTATCACCAATAATGCTAGAGGCGGTTTATTTACTCTAAACAAGATATCATCAAAATAAAAATATTTACTGCAAATATTTATATATATATACTAATATTTATATATATTATATATATATAACAAATAATGAGTTTAAAAATGACATATGTGAAACAAGGATTACTTCGACTCTAAAAATAAAACCTAAGATTTACATCACTCAACGCTCCTTATTTATTTGATCAATTCGTATGTCCGAAAATATTAGTGAATTATTTATTTTGACACCTAGTGTAAGCTCGTCAAGTGGTTCTATGCGTAATAAGTAGAGTAGGGATTATTTAGATTTTAGACTAAAATTCTAAGAAATAATCCAAACGCCCCTTTATTAACGAAAGACTTGACCAAGAGCGTCGATAGATATACATTAAGTTGTATATTTCGCCGACTACTTTGAGTTCATCTAAAGTATATACTTAACAAAAATGAAATTTGGTTATTTTGAATCTGACCTATTCCTAGACGATAAACCAAACACCTCCTTATTTTAGAAGTTTTATTAAAATTATCAAAATATATATATGAATTATATATCTTAATGACTAATAATGTTTGGTATGTCGTATATTAACGTGACAAAATAGAGTGATGGTCATTTATTTTTTTTTCTTAGACTCTAGACGTTGATCTGGAAAATATAATCCAAACGCCCTTTACTTTTGTAAAACTTGTACCGATTATGTCAAAAGTTATATTGTGTCATGTAGGTTTGGAGAAGTAATATATGATAATTTTAATCGTGTTTTTAGCATGAATCATCAAAGTACAGTTCTTGTTTTGAATATTTATTATGTCTATAATATTCATTTTGATATATATATATATATATTAAATATATTATATATTTAATTATATATATATGGGATGAGCAACGGTACGTCCCGTACAGAATTAGTGGTACGGTTTTTCCGGCATAAATTAGTGGTACCTGGTTACCGTACCGAATGGGATTCGGATACCGGTATCGGTACCGGTATCGGTACCAGGAAATCGGGTTTTTCTCAGTTTTTTTCGGGAATTTCCCGATTTGGTGCCGGTCCCGTACCGAATTAGTGGTCCCGGTTTTTTTTCACCTTATTTCATATTCCCGGTACCGTACCGTATACCGGGAATCGGTACGGTTTCGGTACGGTTCCGGTTCGGTTTGGGATTCAGGTCAAAATGCTCATCCTAATATTATATATCTATATATATTATATATCTATATATATATATATATATATATATATATATATATATATATATATATAATTCCCGACCCAAAAAAATGTGATTCAATCCTATTTGTAAATTTCGAATTCCTATTACTATGGGAATCATAATAGTTATGAGTTTTCTAATTCTAATTACAAGAAAATAAAAGACACAAAAATTGAAAAACCCAATTTTGATTAAGAACAAAATTAGATGAAATCGAAAAAGAAAAGTATGAAAAATCTTACAATAGATGTTGTTAATCACGTTGTTGGTGTTTGCCCCTTGCGAAATTAGATTGATTTTTGGGATTGGAGGTTGGATTTTGAGGTTTTTGTGTGGGTGTGTTCGTCACAGCAGTAGCAGGGGAAGAGGGAAAAACAAATGGGGTGTTTGGTAATAGATTTTGCTGAAGAAGGGAGTGTTTGAGCGAAATAAAGTGGTTGCCCCCCCCCCCCTTATTGATAAAGGGGATGCCAATTTCATTACACGGTCGGTCCCTTCGCTTCTACGGGGGTCGCCTATTAAGGACCAAGTTTTCTTGGTTTTTCGATTTTAATAGTTTGTATAGTTACAATAACAATACCAGTAATATTATTGTGATATTTTTAGTTCTCGAGAAATTATTGTCGTAGATTTATAGAATATTTTACCGACATTATTTAATTAACTTTTCGTTTAATTAAATGGGCTTAAATAATTTCGGATGAAATATTTAAGTTGTCGAGATTTTTAGACCGAGAAAAGGTTTAGAGAGGATTGAAGAAATTTGGTTGACATTTTAATTGACCTTTTGTCAATAAAAATAATTACTTTGATTATATCGGATGAGATAACCAAGTTGTCAAGCCGAGAGAGGATTTAACGAAGATTAGGTGACGTTTTCAATTAACCTCTCGTTAATTGAATATATTAATTATTTCGGATAAAATAATTAATTGTCACGATTTAGAGTGTTTACATGACGAAAGAGATGATGAATACGTGATGATAATAAATGTAACAACCCGAGTTTCAGGTCAACATCTACCCTTAGCTAGGATAGTTATTTTTAATTACGTAAATAAATTATAGTCGGTATGCCTATATGTGGTGATGAGAATTTACATGTATTGGTGAATTTTGTTCACATGATTTAGTTTATAGTTGTTTTTTGATCTAAGAAAGTCATGAAAAATTTATTTTATTGCTCCAAGAGCGTAATATGTTAATTTTGTATTTTGTGTACGTTTCCCGAGTTTTTGTAAAAACCGTGTTTAAAGGTCGTGTTTTACGAGGTTTAACGTTTTATTAAAGGTTTTAAACTATATTTAGTGGGACGGATTTAAAATATTTGCAAACGTGGTGTGACTCGAGTTTTTGGCCGAATGTTATTTATAAAAAGGATAACTTGTACTAATTTTAAAAGAGATGGAGTATGGAGGGACTAGTTTTGCCAATATATCAAAGCCTAATTCTATAAATAGGCACTTATACTTCTTATTTTACTCTTTTATAAAAAAAATCATTTTCTTGTCCTCCCTTCCTCCTTGTCCGTTCAAACACACACACACACTAAATTCATTGTCAAAAATTTATTACGTACATGCATTTAAATCTGGTTATACCATTTTAATCCTTGTTCAATCCTCTACAAATCCCACTAAAGAAACCTCACATGCAATGAGTATTTAAGAAGTTGGGTTTTTGGTCAATTTCTATTGATTTGGTGTATAAGAAAGTGTTTCTAGTTGGTAGATTGTTGTTATATTGAAGTGGTTTGGTTTGAAAAGGTTGTTTGGTTTGGTCCTTGTGTTCGTCCGTATGGTTTGGTCAAGGGGGAAGCGAAGTCGAGTCTTGTTATTGCTTTGTGAGTATTTACTTGTGTTTATGTGTTGATAAATTAAGTGGTTAATACATGTATGCAATTGTAGCTAGTTTATTCAAGTGCATAATGGGTTTGAAAGTATGTCAAGTATGAACATGAGTTTGATAGTTTTAGTACATGTTTTTAGGCTAGTTAAACATGTTGGAATGGTTGAATTTTGGTAAAAACAAGTTTTGATATAACTTTGTGTTGACCAAAAAGTTTGACTTGATCATAGCGTGTCAAGAAATTTTTTAAATCTAAATTAAGCAATTTAATATGATAAAAGATGTTCTAAAGTCCGATTTGATATAAGGTAGGCCTTGTAACTCCTAAAAACGAAGATTTTACGGCCGAGTCAAGTTTGAGTTATTTTTGGGTAAAAAGTCAACTACGAAGTTTGACTTTTAAAAGTCAAACTTGCGTATACTTTTGAATATAGTTTATAACAAGCAAATGATTCATAATGTTAGTTAAACTAAGGTGAAATGATAAGTTTGGGTTATATTATCTTTACTTTCGGCAAGCTTTCTAAAAATGGAAACTTTATTGAAAACGTTGTGATATTATTAAGTAAGTCAAAGCGAAATGTTTTGCGTCGCACTTGGAGATTCTAGTATATGATTGTGTATACGTAATAGTGATTATTATATATATATAGTGTATACTATATTATATATATATTATTATTATATGTAATAATATATATTATATATATATATTTATATATTTATATATTATATGATATATGTATTATATATTATTATATATATGTATTTATATGTATATGTGTATATATATACACACACATAACACTTTTATATATAGATACATATATATATATATATATATATATATATTACTATACATATAAATATATATATAATCTATTTATTTGTATGTTAGTATATATATTATTTTGTGTGTGTGTATATATATTTTATTTATATATTATATTATTATTTATGTATATGTGTATTTATATATATTGTATATGTTATTATTTTTTATATATATATATATATGTATATATATATATATATATATATATATATATATATATATATATATGTATATATATATATATGTATATGTATATATATATATATATATATATATATATGTATGTATGTATATATATATATATATATATATATATATATATATATATATATATATGTATGTATGTATGTATGTATGTATGTATGTATGTATGTATGTATGTATGTATGCAAGTATGCAATATATGATATGTTATACTTTTAGTCACGTGCCGCTATATATGTACTATATAGGTCGCGGTCGAGACGTGAAGTTTATTGCGCTTGTTGATTTGATTGATTGATTTGGATCATTTGCTTAAGGTGAGTTCATAGCCTCGCATTAAATTCTTTTAAATGTTTTTAAACCCGCGAGGGGGATACATGTTTGTTTTATAAATCGAACACATATGATTTTATGGTATGCTGGACCCGATTATGAGATTGTTTCCGCATAAGTTGCTATTGTCGAAGTCCCTTATTTCATGAACCGTTAATTGCCTTGTTGTGAGGTAAACGCTAATGCATTAAATAGATCTATTGGGTTTGACAACCCTGTCCGGGGTTTGAATCCTTATGACCACCCTGTCAAACGGACATTTTTGTTATTAGAAATTAGTATGTATAGAGCATTATACCTTTGTTTGGGCACCTTTTAGCATATGAAATACCATATGTTTTGTTAACGTTCGGTGTCATGAGCTTATTGTGTGAAAGAAAAGAAGTTGCTATACATTGCATTTGTTGCTTTGTTTTCCCGAGAACTAATAATGTGTTCAAAGGTTTTTACTTATTGATTAATTTAAACTCTATGAATTTCACTCACTCAAACCCCCACAACTTGTTGTTGACGTTTTAACATGTTTTATCCCATGTAACCAAAGGATGAAGGCAACGGAGGCATGGAGGTGTCGTACGTGTAGTTGAAGGATTTTATGGCAAAGAATTCTGTGTGTTCCGGTCTTTCATATACAATATCTTATATTCGTGTCTATAACAATATATTTTATTGAAACATTTGTTTTTCATGGTATTGTAATAGACGGTGGTTTACGATTTATGGGGGACCTAAACGCTCTTTTAACTCTAATGAATTTTGGGAAACTTTCGTTTGGTAAACATCTTATTTTGACGTCGTTTTCTATTATCGTGGTGACGAATGCTATTTAGTAACATCAAATTGCTAATTTCTGCTGCGCAATCTGATGCCCCCCCCCCCCCCCCGGCGGGTGTTACAATAAAAGAGTAAAATGGAGTCAATGCTCGATAAGCCGGTTCCTATAGACGTTGTTCTTTCTAGGTATGTGGTCGAAGCGGATGTCGTAGATGTCATGCCTTTCCGGCGCTTGTATATAGTTGAAAACTAATCCTACTTCTATGTTAATTATTATCCACCAACTCACCTTCCTTCTTCTACGTGAGTTCTACTTGTGGACATAGAAGATTTCCATTTTATAGAGATATGTAGTGAATCCTAATTTAACTACGTGAGAGCAAAGTTCATCATGAACATGTTTCTCACTTTTTAATTTAATTCTTGAATAAACAATCAAATGACATTTCTTGTTACTTTCACTATTTTCTCAAGCTTAATCTTTTCTATTAAACTAATAAATTCTTTTGTTTAGTAAATTTAATTGTAGCTGTTGACTACTTATTTATTTAAAAATTAGTACATGAATCTATATTCTAAATAATTAGGAAAGAAAGACATACCTTGCATAGGATGTTATTTTCTTTAATAACTTACTAGTGAATGTTTTATTGAAGGAAATTAGTTTTAGTTACCGTAACGAAATTTGAGAATGTATGATCTTCAATCTCTCGAAGGGTTCCCCAAATATATGTTTACTAAAACTCATATTCTACCCGCAAATGATGTAACAATTTAACCATTTGGTCCCCAATATCTCATGGCGTCCGAAATTGTTCAGTGCCAGACATCTTTGATATTTTGCATTTGATTTGGATGTATATATGGTGGACATATTTCCCATGGAACATAGTTTGGTTGTTGTGAATAATTTCACATTGTGGGAAATGTATTGGAGTAATTTTGTCTATCTTGATTTCTCTTAGGTTGTGGTGTTTTAGACCGAGGGTAAAAGCTACTAGTTCTTTTTGAAAGATGAGTTTTTGATCTCATTTTGGGTTTAGTAAATCCGACTCCGTGTTTTAAGGAGGGTTTATAAAAACTTTTTACTTCATCGTCGCTTGCAATGGAAATTTTTGTGTTGTTTATAAGTATATGTTTAGGTTTTGGGCTTGAATTTGATTATACTAATTTTTTTTTAATAGACTTAGGTTCAAGCTCTTGTGATTTTACAAAATTTACTTGTTTAGTCTCACTTGTTTATGCTTTAGTAGAATTCAATCCTAGACCCGATTTGTCTCCAGATGGTTTTTTAAGACTTGATATTTTCTTTTTTTTTTTTTTTTCCTTAAGTGAGTGTGTCTATTATTAAATTGATTATGCTTAGAGATTCCTCCTTAAGATTTTTATTTTTGTATATCTAATGGTCTTACATATTTTTACCTTTCTTTGATTATGGTTTCTTTACCTTTTTCTAATTTAGATAATTTATTTTTAATTCAAGTACTTCGTTTTCTAGCCGATTTTTGGTTAGTTTTAGTGATTTATTTTTAGCCATGACTTATAGACCTACTTTGCATAATCGATTAATACTTCATATAGAGTTTTTTTTCTAACGATGTTAAGTCTCACTATAAAATTCGGGTCTCAGAATTCAGTACTCATTGGATGCTTTAGCCATAAGACAATTTTCGTCTTTAGTCTTTTCTTCTTTATCTTCATCGCTATCACTCCATGTTCCTCCAACGAAGGCTCTTTGATTATAGTTTCTTGATAGTTTTGGGCATTCTTCGATTTTGGATCTCCACATTTAAAATATTTTCTTTCGCTTTTGCCATTTTTGTCGTCTTTATTTCTTTGGGATGACTTTCTTTCATCATGTGGTTGTCTTACGAATCTTCCTCGTCTTTTGAAAAATTTCTTGAAGTCTCTCACGGCCATGGCGTATTCTTCGTCTTCACTATCGGAAGTCGAACTATCTTCATCACTTGATTCCTTTTTGGCCTTCAAAGCAAGAGATCTATTTTGTTCTCTTTTTCCTTTGACCATTTCGGAATCTTTCTTTATTATTACTTCATAAACTTTCAAGTTTCCAATAAGTTCGTCAAGTGATAGAGATGTTAAATCCTTTGATTCTTCAATAGTCGTAACCTTTGCACGCCATTTAGGATGAAGTGCCCTAAGAAATTTCCTAACATAATTCTTGCTAGAAAAACCTTCATCAAGTGCTTTTAGACTAGTAATAATAGTATTAAATCTAGCAAAAAGCATTATCTATCGATTCCTCTTCCAGAATCGTAAATTGTTCATATTGTTGAACAAGAAGATCTATTTAATTATCTTTGACTTGACTATTACCTTGGTGAGTAATTAATAAAGTATCCAAAATTTCTTTTGCGGTTTTACACATAAAAATTCTTTCATATTCTTTACGTGGCAAAGCATTATAAATCACCATTTTGGCTTCGTTATTTTTAGCAAGTTTCTTTTTAAGATCATCGTTTTGTTTATCAAACG